>VDFB02124852.1:0-40897 GCA_007258455.2 Sequoia sempervirens | reverse complement strand
TTATGTTCATGTAAAATGCGTTAAACCCAAACACATCATTAAACAAGCATTACGACAATATGGTTTCAAAAAAAAAAAAATATCAGGGGTGTTTGTTACAGTGGTATTGGGGCCAGTTCTTTCTGCCATCCTGTCTGGTCATAAGAAAATCAACACTCTTAGTTTTATTAGTGCAAGAGAACATGGATACATATAGAGGGAGATGACTACAAATAAGTATCTACCTAAGTTAATATAAGAACTGACCATGCTAATGAGGGATCCTGACATAAAAGGGGCATTCAGAATGATTGTTGCTAGATCTAAAAGTTGGGATGGAAAAGTGCACATGACACATCGAGATGATTGTGAGATCGAAGAAAGTACCTTGTATGATGAGGAGAGTGTGGTAGAGCCCCAAAACATTCATCTATACTTGCATGTGGTTGGTGGTGATGAAGATTAGTTGGGCAATAAAAACAAAATAACAGTCTTGTATCCTAATTTGGATTCATCCAATGAGAGTCTTGTGACTAATGATTTCACATAAGATGTTAGTAGAACTAATGTGTGGTTTGAGTTTACCAAAGAAGAGCATGTTAAAGAAAATTTGGGTGGCTTCATTGAACCAACTTATAACCATTACCATAGTGATGATGTTGGTGACGATTTGGTGATAAACAATTCTCCTCTTGTTGCTGACCCAACTTCTTAGGAATTTTCACTTGGAGAATTTATGACAAGTGATCAAGAAGACCTTTTTGGTATGCACATGACTATTCATGATGATATTAGAAATATACCTATAGATGATGGGATCATTGAAGGAAAAAATGATAGATTTTTCCAAAGAACTAGCATTGATGACTCTTTGCTTCATTACAGGATTGGTGACATGGGTGGTCTTGGGATTGATTATCAAACTAAGCCCTTGGAGAAAGATATGTATGAGGATATCAGTTTAAGTGAGTTGGGAGGTGACTTATTCAAAGAGTCAACACTCCAAGAGGGGTACAAGGAGCACGTTCTTGTTGATCAAAACAATCAATCCCATAGCATTTGGGATCTGAGTGTGATGGCACCTAAGGATGACAAAGAACCTATGTGGGATGAATTTCCCTTTCATCCGGATGATGAAATGGAAATTGATGAGGACTCTATATCATCAACCAGTGGTGACAATATGCTTGAGTTTGGGGCTGCCTTCTTGTTTGACCAAAGTGACAGTGAGGTGGAAGCAGATTTAGAAGTCTATAAGGCTCCTGATATTAATGAATTTGATGGTGTTCTTGAGCAGAAATTAGATTTATTAGTGCATGGAGTTGATCATCATCTAGGTGTTGAGCAATGTCATCACATGGATGGTGTGGGGTGTGAAACTAGGGACAACCATGGAGTCATTGAAAACAAGAATGAGAATTCTGATTTTAAGCAAAGGCTCAAAGAAATTGTAGAGTCTGATCCTATTTATGATATTGAGCATCTTCAACTAGTTGGTGAAGGAAGACAAGAGTTTTGGAGCAGCTATGAGGGCAGCGATTGTAAGAAACCAAGTTCTGATTTTTTCTTGCAGCCTATCAACAGTTCATCATCTTTGCATTCTTATGAGTGGGAAGGACAATCTAGGGTATCCATTGAAAAAGAAGTGCAAGCTCTATCCCAATTTGATCACACACACAATTTGATTGAAGAACTCTACTAGAAGGCTTAGATTGAAGAGATGTAGAAAGGAGTTAGGGGTGAAGCTACTCTCCCAAATTTGCAACTTATCAAAGATTCTTGGGAGACATTGACATTAACATACATTCACTTGATCAAAGATCAAGATTATGCCTTCAAAATTGCAAGGAAGACCATTGGTGCTTTCCAAGAAAATGAAAGACAGGTTGATGAGCTTACTCTTGAGCTTGAGTCAACAAAAGATATGTTAGAAAACACTCAAGTGGCATTAATGGAGGTAGAAGAGCAACTATCTGATTTCAAACTTTTCAGAGAACAAGAGAATGAACAAAGAGTTGAAGAAATCAAACAGGTAATTGAAGAGCTTGATAGTCTTCAAGAAGAGTTTGACTTGGGGAATGTTCCACAAAGATTAGAAGTTGCATGTGCAAATTTGGATCAGCAAGATGGAAGTGAGCACGAGGAAAGGGATAACTTCCAAGTTTTTAACAATCCTCTCTTTGAATTGAGTGTAGAAGAAACTTATGATAACCCTCTCTTTGTGATGGACAATGAGACATATGGTGAAGTGACCAAGCATGAGATTGAGTATTGGTTCTAGATTACTAATGCTTTGACATTAGACCATGAGGATGTGTCATGTCCCCTAATTTTCGTAATTCTAGATATTATAAATTATAAATATTGATATACAATTAATGATAATACTTGATCAAAAGCTCATACGTCCTCATCTCATAGATGAGATTATTATTAATAAAGAAGATATTATTAAATGCATATAAATAAAATATATATTAATATAATTATAATTATCAAATATAATATTACATTATTAAATACAATATTACAAATACTAAAATATAATTATGAAAAAGTATAATCATTACAATCATTATAAATATGATTATCAAAATATTAAATATAATAAAACATTAAACAAATATAATCTAAATTACAATTATAATTGCTGACCATATTAAACAAGACCCCAACAATTAAAATAAAGGCATTGATCATGCTGAAGACCAAACGGAATGAGGAAGGTAGCGATGCTTTAAGTTGCACCTCTTCTAAGGCATCAATTGGTCAAAGTCACAACATATTTAGATGGATTGCTGGCTAAGAGTCTTCATCATCAACGTGATTGGAGGAAAGCAGAAATCAAATGGAAGAGAAGAAATAATAATCACCGCTGATGGAACACAAAAATATGAACTAATAAGATATTTGCTGCCTCTGATCCAATGCTTTAAATATATGTGAACAGGTTGAGGTAAAAGGCTGATGCTTTCCTTGGATTGATGTCTCACATCAAGCTCTTTTATCCTGGCGATTTATAGTGGCTGCTATGTCTGATTATCATTATGCATCCATGTAACAAGCTGGTTGTGGCTCTTTGAGAGCACCTAATCTGTTGGTAAAATATATATTCTTGAAATGTTTGATGACTCTCCTCTTCACTTTAATTGCCTTTATATCTTGATTCCTGAATAGAAAGGAAAGGAGTGAAAGTTGTGATTTTGAGCAAACGTAGAACATAATCATTTTGAAGGAAGATGTTGGTGAACAAAGAATATATTTCAAAAAAACACACACACATATATTACTGAATGGAGAATTGCACTTAAACCATATAAAGAAGAGGAAATATAGAGGAAAGGAGGTATTTCTTATCTCTAGAATATAGGCATATTCTAAAGGAGATATGCATAAAGTAAGAAAGGAAAATACATATTTCTGAGTAGAGATATACATCAGAGCATAACAAGAAGAAATATAGAAAATACAAAATTAAGAAGTGTATGTATAAATACAAGTCTACAGACCCGCCTCTTGCCAGGTACGAGTTCCATGATAGTGTGGAGTAATATAATAATGTGTGGATAAGAGATAGATTAGTATGTAGATCATGGTTAGTATAGTATGCATATGATAATTATTATTGTTTATAGCAAATTAGACATGCATATCATATTAATATAGGTAAGATATGCATGGATCCACCTACTTGAGTTCATAATCGAACCATATAGTTAATAATTGATTCTAGGCATAAGTGCAGACCTGAAATCTGCCCCATAATGATAATGGTTAATTATATAATCACAAGAACACCATATGACAATATTATGTTTTGATGTATGAGTGACTCTATTCATTCACTAAGATGATAAATGGTAGAGTAGAATGCCATCTATGGGTTCTTGATAGATGTTTAATACCTACCCTAACGTACTTATGAAATATATTATAGAAGAATCATTCATAGGAGTGATAAGAAATGAATAATTCTTAGACGAGAATGAAATATTTCTATCATCTTTAGTTTTACTAGATTTTATCACTGAACTTATTGATCTCTAACGTTTCTAATGTCTCTTTGAGAGATACTTTGAATGCAATATTCGGGTTTAAGTGTTTCCGTCTGAAAGGGGACATTGCAGGATGTGACGCAAATTGTGATTAGTAATCTTCCAAGGCTATTTGATGATGAATGCATAAGTGGATTTGAGGATAAAGTCTCCACAAGGGAAGTGTTGAATCAGGATATTTTCAACATCCCTGACATCAAGATGTTAACCAAACAAGGCTTAGTAGCTGCTAGTAATTTCATGACAACAACAAGCAGTGAAGAATTTAGATTTGTTACTTAGGAGGAAGGGAAGAAAGAAGAACCCAAGTAGATTGTTTACTTCCTTGACAATCCATCCCTTGGGTTGAGTGACATGTTGGCTCATATTAGCCCTTTTTGGGAGTTGGTTTTGATGACAACAATTGTTCCATGCTCCATTGATGTTGACACTTTCATGGTTAGGCTCCAGGGGTTGATAAAAGAAGACACTAATTCCTTGAGAGTGCATTTGGTTATGATAGACACTTGGAGACTTGTTGTGTACTCTTTCCGGTGTGTTGGGAATCATTTTTGGTTGGGTATCCTTGTTTGACATCCTCGGCATGGTATGACAAAGCTTATTAGGTATGGTTGGAGGAATTCTTAGACGGATAAGGATCAAAATTTCAGAATTAGTGGTGCTACTAACTTCCTTACCAACCATCTCGTGGTTCCATTTGTTCATCAACAGATGGATTGGAGAGAAATTTTAAGTGTGTGTTGGAGAGATGAACGGATGGCTACTCTTGGGAGTGATCCTTGGCTTAGACAAGGACAGATTGTAATGAGCCTACTCAAATCTGACCTTGAAACACTTTCAAATTCTGCCTTCAAATTTTGTCAAACACTTGATATGCAAAATTTTGGTTTGCTGGTTTGAGTGTTCAGTCCGATATGAAAGCTTTCCTATTGATATCTAATGCATGAAATGCTTGCAAATGACTATTATAATGATTATACAAGACCCTAGATGTAATGCAGATTTCCTTTCTCTAATTTCATTTGTAATAGATGAGATTTCATATGCAAAATATGCAGCAACAACCTATAGACATTATGACAAATAGTTTGCATTCATCCTTCTACTCCTTTAAAAAATGAATTAGACTCACATAGAGACTTCCAACTTCAATGTATTATTGATAATGCAGTCTTTACAATGCCAAAGAGATGAAAGGCCAAGACTCTTGGCTCACATACATATACTTGTAAACTTCACCTACATCCGTACCTACTAGTATGCACTAAGGACATGTAATATGCATGAATTTAAACAAAGGAACTTGGTTCTTGAAGTCGCCCTTTGTCACCAATGAAGAAGCAAACAATGTCTTGGAAAATGGAGACCATATGCAAGCAATATATTTTTTTGAAGAAATCGCCCCTGTTTTGGTTGGAATGAAGAAATTAAATAATCCACAATGCTCTCAATCTCCAAATCCCTTCAAACACGATCAACAGGGCCCTAGAAATGGAGCGCTCCAATCTCCCAAAGAAATCGATGTGAGTATGAGCTATAATGAATAAAAATGTGCTTCTAAGGCCGTCCAAATTTCAGACTTTATCTTCAGAATTTCATCAAATATCAACAACCTTTTCTTTACAATTCTTTAATGCAAATCAACTCTATAAGCTTGATCTTCAAATCGAACCTCTCTCAAGCAAAATTGACCCAAAATGAGGTCTCCATGTGCAAGTCGTGGTATATGTATGCAAACTAAAAAATTGTGATTTCAGACTTTCTAAATCAGAACTCTCCCTTAATACAATTCGCCCTCCAAGATACCAAAATGGAAGAAATTCTTAATACCAAATAATTCCCAAATAGTTCCATTTGAATTTTCACCAAAATTGGCCAAAGGCCACAAATTTTGCCCAATGAAGTGACTGAAGTATCACCTCCAGATCTGCAACCCTTCAGAAGATATCTCACTCCCTCAGTTATGCTATCTATGGGAGTTATTGTTCCCAAAGACACTCAACTGCAAAGCCCTAGCTCCACAATGCTCATCAACAACACAAATGTTGGATGGTGAAGAATGAAACCTCAATGTCTATTTATGCCTTTCTTCTAGAGGTCGGCCTCAATAAACTAATAATATTTTGTCTCCTAGAAGATTCCAATATATTTTTAATTATTTGCACTTTATAAAATATAAAAATATAATATAATTAATAAAGTGCATCTCAACAAATTACAACATAAGGTTTCCATAAATAGAAATAATAATGGTATCTAATGGAAACCCTCAATCCAATCAAATACTGAGCCAAATAATCACCAAATGACTGTCATATGACTCTCACTATGCCTCATTAGCCTACGAGAGCTACTAATAGGCTAATCCTTCCAATATGTCAATGTCAATTAGAAGGGGACATTACAGTCCGCCCCTCCTGAAATTGCTTGTCCCCAAGCAATCTCAACTTAGGATGCTGCAAGATCTCCTCGCTCTCCCATGTCGCATCCTTGACGGGTAAGTTTCTCCACTTGATCAAGTATTCTCTAATGACTCGCTTCCGTAAGGTCCTCTCCCGAACATCCAAAATAGCCTCTGGTACCAAAATCAATTTCCCTTCATCATCCAATGGGGGAAAAGTCGTAGAGGGGACTACACGATGTCCTAACGCCTTCTTGAGGCGTGACACATGAAACACATTATGTACTTTGCAGTCAGCTGGCAACTCTAACTCATAAGCCACCTCTCCCCACTTTCAGTCCTTCCAGTTTCTTCAGCTTGAGTTTCAGGGATGGCAACATTTTGGGGTTACAGGGGAGGTCAGTGTAGTTTTGGCATGATGGTTTCACTTATGTGATCAGAGTGGTGCAACATCGACATGGTGGGTTCTTCTTGAGACGGACATGGGACCTTGGGATTCTACTTGTGTTGGTGCATATTAGTTTAAATTTTTCTGGAGTTGTGGTGGTATTGCTTGAGGGCAAGCAATATTGGGAAGGGCGGAATGTAATGTCCCCATTTTTAGCACTACACTTCCTAGTGACTGTTGGCCTATTTCTGAATACTTGTAAGCAGGTCAAACAAAATTAGGGTTTCCCATTGTTTGGAGGTCTCTTTTATGGATTCGGGGGTTTGCATGTCGAAGTTTTGTTGTTTGGTTTATGGATTCCTTCTGGGTTTTCAGAGTGCTTTAGAGGGATGTGACATGCATTTCAATCAAGGGTTTGCATGCAGGATTAGTTTTTGGATTCTTTCTAGGTTTTCAGAGAGCTTCACAGTGGTATGACATGAATCTGCATCTGACAACCTTTTATAGACTAACTATTTTTAGTAAAGTTGTGATGGCTGCCCGGTTTGTGCTCAAAATGCATTTAGAGTCACTCACTATTTTTTAGCAGTATGCTATTTATAGTAAGTGTTATTTTTAGCAGTTTAGTTTGGGGGTTTCCGAAGGGGTTTCTATTTTTAGCAGTGGCCAGTCATGATGTTGCTACCTTTAGTTGGTCAAAGTATTCTTCTATGGGTCTCCAGTTCGCTCAGTTTGGGTGTTTGGCACATACTTACTATGTATAACAGTGCTATTTATAGTAAGTCATCTTTGGGGGAGTTGGTCTCAGGCCATTGTACTCGCAAAAGTATTATTACTCAGTTTATTTTCGAAGAGCCTAAGGTTGCAGTATTGGTTACTTAGTTGATTTTCAAAGAGCCTAAGGTTTAATTCAACCATTTAGGTCATTTTATAAAGTTATATTATAAAATTAAGTTGAGGGGTTAAAAGTGGTCATTCGAAAAGTACCTTGGGCCTAGTGAAGCAACTTAAAGTTGTTTTTTGAAAGATGAATTGATATTAGATTTGCCTCTTGAGATGGACGCCTAGAGGAGAAGATAAATTAAAATGTTCTAATTTTTAAAAAGCTCAAAAAGGGTATTGGGTTTTAGGGCGGAAGTAAGAAGATTTTGGAGCTAGTCACCCTAGCTCCTTTATATTTTCATTTTGACTCTCATTTTCACATCTTGGCTTTGACAACATAACATAATGTTGCTAATTTCTTTTAGGGTGCTTGGGCTGCGAACAAAGGACGAAAAACCCTCTTCGCTTGGGCTGGTTTCGGTGGTGAAATATCCTCCCTAATCAGATAGAGAGTGATTCTATAGTAGGAATCATACAGTGCTCCATAGAGTTTGTTTCGGGTGATTTTTACAGAAGATTTATTAGTATTTTGAAGAGTTTTTGGGTGTGGCTTGCTAGTTTTCAATTTTGGAGTGTTTGGTGAAGATTTTGGTGTGCTTATTTGCATTTTCTGGGCATTGCACTTCTAGACCAGATTTCATATTTATGCTCACAGCTCTTAAATGGATTGAAGACTCAAAATGGGTATCAAATATATAAAAGGGAAATTTCCAGCCAATTCCAAAGCGCAGAAGCTTGCATTTTTTGGTTGAGTTTCTAAATTTCTAGAGCAGATCAATTCTTCAAGGAGGGATGTCCTTTGCAAGAAGAAAACCATGTTTCTTAACCAACATGTGTGGAGTTTACAGTAGCTGGGTTGAGGTTGGAAAAAAGTGTTCTAGGCGATTGAGAAAGAGGCGCTTTGATGGTTAGAACTTGGTGTTTGATCGTTGCCCATTCAAGAGGTCCATTGTTGCATTTGAAGTCATTGACATGACAATAGCTTCTTATTCCAGGTCTGATTTCACTATGTAATGTTCTAGTATAAAACAAAAAAATAATATTCAAGTTGTTCGTTTCAATCTAGATTGAAAAGGTTTAGTTTATTGTAATACCTATCCATTACATTATCATCTTTATGTTATGTTCATTTGAAAATGGATTGAAAATCCAAACAGACACATCATTAAACAAGCATCCAACAAACAGGGGTTGGAAAAAAAATAGCAGGGGTGTTTGTTACAAAAAAAATCTATCACAATGAAGATCATGTATTCTAGGCTACGTGATAAACTTTTTGTCAGATTTTAGATCCCAATTTCCTCAAAATAATGTTTCAATAAGGTCTTATAAAGTTTTTGTTGGAGCCCAAGAATCCTCAAACTAGCCTTCCAAGTTCTTGTTACAATAATAACACCTATAGGTCTTATATATTGTATGTAGTTCTTATATACAATTATTCTTTATTTTATATTATAAGGACAAACCTTACAAATTAGAATCTTATAAATGTTATTTAAGAGTACTTGCAACAAGTACAATTAGACCCAAGTAAACATTATACTCTAATAATGACTATGCAAACTTTCATTGCTTACAAGGATGAAAGATGATTGACTCTTTTCTTTTGAGAGATGTTTAATCTTTCACCAACATCTAGCCAAAAACTTTGTTTCCAGAATTAATGCAAATGAGGATCATGCACCTAGTGAAGGGTGACTAACCCAAGCAACCATACACATATTTCAACAAGTATTAGTTGACAAGCAACAAGAATATAATAGCACTCATAAAGTCTTGAATTGTAACTCAATTACACTTGCATTTTGCTTTAGTATTCCTTTACTCCTACTCATAGGTCCACAACCCAACCACAAGGTAGTATATTTGACTTACGAACTCTAACAACATTGTACGGACACAACCCAACTACAAGTGTCAATACTAAAATTTTAACTCGAATAACTCTTTTTGGAGGTCACATTCTTAGCAATAGGATTATTCTCTAATTTATACTCTTATGACTATTGTTCCTCTCATTTTCTCTCTTACCTTCTCTTATCTTCAATTAGAGCTAAGAGGAAGATATTCAATAAATCTTATCTATACCCTCTTTGCATACTTTCTCCTCATTACAAGATTGTTTTATAGAAAACAAAATGCCTAAAATAGCTAGGTGTTAGCTAATAATATAACTACCACCAAGATAATTGCCACTAATATTAAGAGTGCAATTAGAAATAGGTATAATGTAAATGCCTCAACATCATCACTAGGAATGAGTGATCACCCAACACCAAAAGAACTATTGCCAACATTTTTAACATTAAAATTTAACATAATTGTTGCCTAACAAATGTAGCTAATGCTCAAAATTGCAAGTAAATAAATTCCCACAACCTAATGCAAACTTTGCTAGCTAAAACACCTCCATTAAGTTAATTTTAAAATTGTAATTATGGTCTAACTATTGCAACTGGGTCAATAGTCAAATGAGCCACTAGTCTTTATTTGGAAACACTCATCAAACTATTGTGCCATTTATAATAGTTATCATTTATGAGTGTTGCCCCCAACCTTAATGCATTATGGTCAAATCATGATGGTTGTGATAGTTGGCATCTAAGTGGAATAGAGTTGTAGCTATCCAACTAGGAATGTTCAAATCCACAACCTAAGTTGATTTGTCTAGCAAGTGAGTCCTAGTAACAACAAAGATCCATACTAACATGCCCTATGTCTACAATAAGTGATAATTGTTGCCCATTTGACCAAGAACATGTGATGAGGCATATATTTCAATGTTTACATCAAGCCAAACAAAAATTGTCACAACATTGGGGGCCAAAACCCATGAATAGGCATTGGAAACAATAACTATAGTGCCTCGCAAGAAGACCACATAGAGGAGAAAATGAATGCCAAATGAGACCTACAACACAAAATAAAAAAAGAAAACAAAAATTGATTTAACAATATTTTTTGGGCATTGTAAGATTGAGAGAGCCCTAAGTGCTCTTACATTAGACACACTTAGTAAGAAGTTTGTGAGCATATCTCGCAAAATAGAGTTGAGTGGAAGGACCACCCTTCCAAAAAGTGCACAATTCATAGCAAGCTCCATCATTGAATCAAATACCTTAAAAATATTTCTTTTGCTCGTTCGACACTTAGTCGGGACGACTCCTATTTCCTTTCACTAAACTCATCCATCCACCTTCACACCTCATGAACCTATACCCACCATAGATTGATTACCTCCTAATTTTTCTTCTCCACCATCTTCCCTTTTTAATGAGATTCAACAAACCGTTGTCCATCCATCTCTATGAAAACCTCTTTATCCATTCATTCTACACTCTTCACTTCTCTTGCACATAAATCATCACAACCAATTTTATAAAAACTAATCACCTCCTTATCTACTTCTACAAATACCTGAACTTCAACAACTAGAACTTCTACTCCTTACACCATCTTGATGTACATCTTTGCTATGTGCATTTGGTACCTCATCAGTGTACTTCTCTAAAGGACGTGGATTTTAAGGAATACATTTTTCTCTTATTTGTCATCCTCTACTATAACAAGATCTTCACATGCATCCCCATTCTCCAACACCTCCATGCCTTCTAAAAGACATGCTGCTATTGCTATATTATATTTCTCTTTTTCATCATGCACTTGCATGAGGATGTTTTCTTCCACCTCTTGTGTGCTTTCTTTCTTCTCTTATTTGATTTTCTTAATACTTAAGAACAAATCAATGTTAGAGAAAAGAATTGACTCAATAGCTCCCATCTTTTCTTGCCTACTCTCAATTCTTCTATTTCAAGAATCCTAACATCTTAGATATCTTTGCACACTTACTCTTTCCTTTTCTAACTTTTTACTTTAAAGCTCTCTCTCTTTTCTCTCGTTAAAGGAAACTTGTATAGCCCTTCCCAAGGCTATCCCAATACTCTTTCTAGAAGACATCTTTTCACACACTCTCACAACCTGCGATCCCAAAGACAAAACCCTCTTACACTCGTTCACAACCACGACTATTCTCTATCCAACAATGTAATTGGAAGATACACAGCCAAAACCCCCTCTACCCACATTCTACACAATGAACACTCCCACACCTTCTACCCAATACTCTTGTTAGAGGACACTCAAACAAGAACAATACTAGCTATGTGACCACTTGATGCAAACGAGGATCAAGCACCCAGTGAAGGGTGGCTAATCCAAGCAGCAATACACATATTTCAAAAGTATTAGGTGACAAACAACAGGAATAAAATAGCACTCATTAATTTTTGAATTGTAACTAAATTGCAATTTTATTCTGCTTAAGTGTTCCTCTACACTTAGTTACAGGCACATAGGCCAACCACAAGGTAGTATATTTCACTTGCGATCTCTCTAACAACATTGCAGAGACATGGCCCGTCTACAAGCATCAATACTATCTCATAAATTTTGACCTACGATCTCTCTGACTTCTGTTTGGAGGTCAGAGTCCTAGCGGCAGGATAATTCTCCAATTCTTACTCCCACAACCCTTGTTCCTCTCATTTTTTCTCCTTCCTTCTCTTATCTTTTGGTCAGAGCTAAGGAGGAAGATAATAAATCTTCTCTATACCTTCCTTGCCTACTTTCTCCTCATACACAGATTTGTTTTATAGAAAACAAAAAGCCTAAAATAGCCAGGCCATCGGCCAGTAATATAGCTGCCACTAGCCAAGGTAACTGCCACTAATTTTAATGGGATGATCAGAAATAGGCATAGGATAAATGCCTCAACAGTAGCACTCGGAATGAGTCATAACCCAACACCAAAAGAATTGCCGCCAGCATTTTTAATGCTCAGACCAGGAATGGGAATCAGGCGCCTGTCAGAATTTAACATAATTGTTGCCCAACAAATGTGGCTGATGCTCAGAATTGCAGATAAATAAATTCCCACAACCCTATGCAGACTTTGCCAACTAAAACAGATTCATAAGGTTCCATTACAGCTGTAATCATGGTCTAACACTTGTGGCCAGGTCAGTGGTTAAATGGATTGCCAGTCTTTATTTGGAAATATTTCTCTGACTGTTGTGCCCCATGTAACAATTATCATTTATGAGTCTTGCATCCAACCTTAATGCATTATGGCCAAATTGTGATGGTTGTGACAGTTTGTGCTTATTTTTGTCCTCTTTTGGTTTTGCCGGAGTTGCACTTGCACTTCCTATTCGTTATTTTTCATTGTACTTTTTCAGTTTAATGGACCAACTTTGTCCTTTTGTGTACATTAATATCATTATCATCATCATCAAATGCTAGAATAACCAAGTATAACTAGCATTATAGCTATACCCTTTCAGTTCTCACACATTTGCAAAATGGTCAAGTTAAATGCTAAATGCGCATGAGATTGCATTATAGAATGGACCAAGTTAAATTGGACTGTGTAAAATGTGCATCAAATACTATATTAAACCCAGTAATTGTTAGAACCAGTTCATACCTGACCAAAGATATGCCATGACTGCCTGTATGCTTTCAGTGAATCATACATATATATATATATATATATATATAAAGAACATTGTACACGACTAACTAAAATATGTGTTTAGGAAGGTGCTGATCCATTGATTAAATGAATTCAGAAATATAGAAAGTCTAAAGTGCTTTTAATTTGGACTGCACAGCTAGAAAGTTTACAATATTTTTTGAACTGTTACAAGCAGTGTGTGGAAAGTAGTAAAAGGATGAGCGAAAATAACAAGAAAGTATTACACAGATCGCCAGATAAAGTATTAGTTTTTTGGATTGTAAAACCCCTTATGACATTGGAGTGAGCGCTTAACTACACAGCCACACATTATGCAACATTGATATTATGGTCGGACAGCAACACCAACAACACAAATGTGGAGATTGTGTGAGAAGTTACGACTTGTAATAGATCTTAAAATTAAATGAGTAAATTGATATTAAGTGAGACCATATCCTACACTTCTGAATGTGGTTCTTACAAAGAAGAATAGGATCAGATGCAAACTTTTCATCTGCATAACAATTGTACGAAAGGCTTTTTTTACCAAAAGAATGTCAATAGTGATTTAAAAGGTACTTGATAGGAATATATCATGATTGCACTGCTTCAATTGAGGTATATCAAGATTTCTCTAGCAGAATATGAATGTTTGCTTCTTAGATTTCAACATTTTTTGTGCAGAAGATGTTCCAACAATCCTCTCAAGCTGCAACCAAATTGGGACCATAGCATCATTCCAGTAAGGAACCAAAGAAAATTAAAAATCTAACAGAAATAGCAATCTAACACAAGATGGATAAGATACACAATTTCTTACTTGCAAACTATCAAAGTGTGAAAATAGAACAGTGCATGTAGGATTATCGACCCCTTCAAACATATTGGTAATCTGAGAAACAGATGCAAAACAAAGAGCAATAAGACCATGGTACAGAACTGAAAACTAAAATCTGTAGAGCACAAATTAAAATGGCAATTCAAAATACCAAGTTATGCTATAGTTAAAGGCATATACACTTTTATAGAAGATAATTAGGTAAAGACCATTTTCAGCTAAAATGATAAAGACACAAATAGCAATATACTACCTCAGCATAAAAGTCATTCCTCTCTGGAAGAGAATAATAGATCAAATCCCGTATACCACGGATCTGCATCATAAGCACCCTAATTTCAATAAACAAGTACCATGTAATAAATAAAAAATGTGCAATCATTTGCTTCAAAATGTAACACACCTTATATCTATGATAGAAATGAGCACGCTCTGTATACAGCATAATCTTGCGTTCCCCATGGAAAAACCAAGTTCGTCCACGCGAAATATCACTTTGTTTTGTGTATCTGCAGAAATAGCAATGCATCAGAAAACTTGGCGTTGATACTGAGAAAGAAAGACCATTTCTTCCAAAAATGCTGAACTTAAGACTCCTTTATTGCCAAAAAAGGCATGCAACAAAGAATTCAGACAGCCTGATTTGGATGCAGCCAATGTGTAAAAGTTTGAGTAAAAAATACTAGTAAAGATTTGATACCAATCACAAACAGATTACATGAATGAAATAACAAAAAAGTTCACTCTGATTTATATTTCATTTTTGCTTGTAACAAGCCAGGACAGGATCTCTGATTGAAAACATTGAGTTATAAATGCAAACTTTGCTAAGAAAAATCTATATACAGAAATATGAAAAGCAAAAGCATGCAGAAATAAAATACAATGGACATTCAATAAAATTCAAATTCTCATAACATATCCTTTACTATTAGTAAATACTAGGAATTTACAAATGACTCTTCACAATCCAAAGGCAATGATTTTTAAGTTACCCATGCATGATACTTTATATTTGAATGATGTCTCACTCCTAACATGAACTGGACACCGTGCATAGCCTTCTTAAGTAGCTTAAAACATTGCAAACAACAAATGTCATTACGCTAAAGGCCTCTCATCATGATCATTCTGGGGATGACAGCGACACTAAACCTTGATCACTGAAAGTTTTGCTCCTCCAGATGCATATTATTTCTCAACCACTGCTTAATGATAATAACGAAGCCCCATGTAGTTGTGTTTCACCAGATAATCATGTGATAAACTGCAGAAACATCAATCTCCAGTACGATTATGTTCACTCACCAAGTTCTCATGTTTCCTTAGACCTAACTCTTCAAACATAGATACTTCTTGAGCCTCAATTGTGTTAGCCTCATTTACCTAATCCATTTGAACCAAATCCCTAGTTCATGGACCTGAAATGTCCCAGCTTTCCTCAATAAAAACAATCTCTAGCTAGAATTTCATAATTTTTTCATAATGTCTTCATTTCCCCGTTTTCCATTATCCCTTCAATATTCAAGATTTCTTATCTTCATGATATTTAATGTCATCCTAATTGCCTTGAAATATTTATCAATTGCACTTGACTGATCTTTATGTCCAATTTTGTTTATGTGAAGTGAAATTAATTCTTTCACCACTTTTGAGTTGATTTGCAAATGTTTCTTGTATGACTATTATAGCATTTCTTTTTTATTGTAAGACTTTTTAGCCAAACTTCTCGGGCATTTTCTTCACTTGGCCCATGAAGTATCCTGATTAGACAATATGAAGGCAGTCATCATCAAAGTCTCTAATATATTTTCATCATCTTTAACTGGTACTTTTTTAATCTTCTTAAGATTAAGTTGATTTTTTTTAATAATGAAAAAGTTGTATATATTAACTGTAGTGAAAATTACAGAAACTCTGTCCATGTACATGCTTGTAGGGAAGATTACAGGAACCCATGGATGGGTGCTATTCAAGCTAAACCCTGTTGAAAACGAGATACATAATCCAGGCAGATAGTCACACATGGATTTAGACCAAGAAAGACATTGAAATGCTTATATATAGATGACAAAGCTAGGCACAAAGGAACTGAAGGGAGAAAAGCAAAGCCTCAGCTGTTGTTTCTTGGAGTTGCAGTGCCTTTTCCCAGAATTCAGGCGAGCAGACATTTGACACTCAGAATTCCAAATGCAGGCAGCATACCCTTCTTCTAGACTCTTAGGGTGCATGTTCCATTGCTCTGGAAAAGCAGTGAGGTAATTCAGCAAGATATACCTTTGATTGCGAGCTATTTTCACTGTGTTGAATTGTTGAAACTGCTGGTTGGTGAAATTGTTCCCTTCTCAACCTTTCACCACTCAGAATTTGTTATATAGCCTCTATCCTATTAATAAAGTTTGCATACCAATGCATGAGAATAGCCAACCCTTACTCTTTCTCATTTAAAAAATTGATAATTCCCCTCTGATTATACTTTAGACTTTATATCATAAAGGAAGAACTTGGGAAAAAATAATGATTAATCAGGACTTGCCATGCTGATCATTGTTTACTCCAAAAACTGACATCTTTTTCATTTGATCATTCAACCGAAAAAATCAATCAAAAAATCACGATATTTGCAATTTTTCAAACTCAAAATCTGTCTTCTGGGCATTTTTGCTCATTTCTGCAGCAAATTTTGGTTATTTTCTGAGAGCAATTTTGGTTGAAATTTGACAATTTGACCACATTTGAGGGAGCTTGGTTGAAACCTATGTTACACCAAGTTTCTAGGATGAGGACAGCAGGGGATGGGAACATGTTTCTGATGAAACACACACTTATACTAAGAGGGGGGGGCAGGGTGGATTAGTATAAGACAATTCTTTACTTTTTCAAACTAACAACCACAATAATATCAATTGCACAATATCATTCACATAAGATCTAACAATTATGCAACACAAGAAGACACGATTTCTGTGAAACCCTTATGAGAGAAAACCATGGAAAAATATTGCTTTTATATAAGTCTCTTTTATAATCTTTGTATGCACCAACCTACAAGAGACACCAATCCCCTCTTATATGATTTGTAGGCACCAACTCACTGGAGACACCAATATCACAACTGAGCACCAACTTAGTAAGAGACACCAATCTCTTCAATATGAGGCACCAACCTCATTCCGTATGAGGCACCGACCTTGTTCCATATGAGGCACCAACCTCTCCAATAGAATCTTGTCTTCTTGAGAATAAATCTGATCCTTCAATGCATTATGATTACATATGCCTTTCTCACAAGATCTGCCTTAATTATATATTTATTCCTCTCTTCATACAAGGCTGCTGGTATAAGTATGATGTATCTCTTTTTACTCCACACACTTATTTTATATATTCATTTCTCCATGCTTGATTTGTCTTTCATTTTTCTCCTTATTTGATCTTCTTTATATGTGTATCTTACTCAATCATTCCAGATTTATATCTCTTATTGATCACTTTCCCTATTTGAATGTTCTATAAATAATCTATACACTCCATTGCTCTACACACTTTTCCTTCTTCACTCTTCACATATCTCACACATCTACTCACCTGTAATGTCCCCTTCCTAGGCAGTTCAGGTGTTTGAGGGGTTAGCCTATTATTCAGACCCTCGTAGGCTGACAGATGTGTTTAGAGGGTTGCTTTTGGCAGTTATCCTGCATTTTGGGACATTACTCCATCAGTTGACTCAAGTTTGGGCCTTTGTAGAGTCTTACAGAGTGATATTCAAGAACTTACTATTTATAGTAAGTCTGGCCAACAGGAGTTACTATTTCTGGCAGGGCACGTAGCTTAGTTCATCATCTCAGTTTCGACCCAGTTTGATAGTTTGGTGAGCAGATAGCGAATATTTGAGCATTTAATGATATTTGGCGAAATATTAATGTTGTGACTTTATATTATAAAGTCAATTAATGAAATATTGATTTATGAATGGAATAATATAAAGTATTTAATACTTTATATTGAAAAGGGCGATTATTATTAATGAATGTATATTCATTAATCATTTTAAAAAGGACGCCTTATAATGATAATTTTCCCTAAGTCTACCAAGGGCGAATTAATGATTTATTAAATGCTTATTGAAGTTGCTTTTTTGGGTCAAGCCTTTGAGGAGAGTTTATATTTTTCAAAGAGACAAATTGAACTTCATTGTGAATTATTCTAATTTGTCTTTATTTCTCTCTGAGAACATTGCAATTTGTGAAACAAGGGTTTCTGCAAATTCGCTTCATCATTGGATTTTGGAGAATGTTCCCTCTTCAGAATCAGGCATACTAAGGCTGTGAAAGATCAACTGAAGATTGTCAATTGAGTGGCTTCATTTAGGAGTTATTACAGAGCTTATTGGTGAGATTCAGATTGGGGTTTGAACCAATTTTCTTCCAGAAGGAAATCTCTTTCAACGGCCATTCATTATCCTTCATCTGGCATGCATTTCAAGGTAGTACGGAATTATTAATTGCTGGTTATTGGGCTGTACTTCTCAGCAGCAAGGCCGTACCTTCATCTTCAGGCAAAACGCCTTGCCTTTTTGATCAATCTTTCTTCCAAAGGTGGCGCCTAGTGAAATATTCCGAGCCAAATTTTTTTTTTTTTTTCACATTAACAAATTACAAGCAAAGCACCCATTAAGGTTAGAAGATAAACCAAAACGTGCTGAAACAACTCTAACCAGAATGTACACCAAGATCCCGATGTGGGCAAGGTGTGAGCATTGGTCAGAGGATCTAAAACAAATTGCTTATGCAGGAACTCTAACCAAGAATGGCGCCGATGATGGCGAGCATATGGTCAGAGGATCTTCTAATCTAATTGCTGAAAGGGAACTCGACACCAAGTATGTGCTACCCAATCCAGAATGGAGTGAGGGGCGACCATATGGCGGAGTGTTACAAAGTACAATGCTTGGAAAGAAATGTTGAAAGCTGAAAATACTCAACACCCAGAATGTGCTTGCTAACCCCTAGTGGGAAAGTAGCTACCATAGGGCGGAGATGTAACTATTACAAATAACTTCAAATGAAAGTGAGCATTACAAACAAAATTGAACAAGCTTGATAATTACTGCCAGTACTACTGCCAGTTTACAAAATGAGAATCATTCGCCTGTCGAGAGCATAGCAACTGGAAGGATTAGCATTACAAAATATAGAACTCTCTTTATCTTGGATAGAAGTGCCAAACAATAACACTCCCAAAGATTAAGATACAAATTCTGATTTCTGTTATAAATCTGCACTTTTAATGAATAAACAGCAGTCTATGGAGTTCACTCATATGCTCATATCTCTCACAAATCTCATCCAATTAACTCGAAACAAAATGCAACATATTCTAACAATAAGGGCGCCTAGGATGGAACACTAAAAACAGATCTAAATGACACGATTTAATTATGCATAGATCCCAATGCACACAGATGGTACGGCTTCATGAAAAGGGCGATCTGCTCTATAAAATCACAGCAACCTCTAAAAAATCTGCAAATTTGAGAAGTATGACGCCTAGGCCTAGCAATGGAAATGGGCTAATACCCAGAACAATATTTTTGATGTTTTTGACTTATGATTAAAACATGAATCTGCTGTATCAAATAATGCAATATGCTGAAAACCACTAATATGCCAATCAGACCTAACAATGCAATAAGCTGAATACAATGCACAAACTAAATGCAACTCACAAAATGGATTGAATCACCACTAGTTGTTGTCTTGCAAACAAGAAGCGATGCCCGAGCTAGGAGGCCTTCATTCCTCGAAGCAGTTCCAGAGCCAAACCGGCAGCATAACGATACTGTAGACCAAAGATGCCAAATGATGATCAAAGTCTTCCTTTTATAATCTCTCGTTGACTTCTCGAAACCCTAAACTCCTCTTCAAGTCAAAAACCCTAATCTCTTTCAAAAATGGCGTCCATTTCCTTCAGCTCAATATTGACTTTTTAATTAAAATCAATACTTTAATAAATGCGTCCATTTTATAACTTGCTTTGACTTTGGATAAAATATAAAATATAAAATAACTTTTAATGAAGGCGCCACCCTCAAAAAGACCACTTTTCAAAACAACATAAAGTCAATAGGCTAGGCCAAGGGGTCAACGTTCGAATATAATATTAAAACGTGACTTTTAATTAAATAGCTCAACTTATCTCTCCAATTGTGCCCTGAAGCCAATAATGACCAAGTCAACTGACCAAACTGAAGTAGGAAGTCAACCATGCTGAACCCATCTGAAAACTGCCAGAAATAGAATTTACTAAAAATAGTAAATTCCTGAAGATGCTCAGAATGCCGAGACGAACATACCACTGAAGCTCTCTGAAAACCCAGAAAGAATCGCCATTGAATCCACCAACTCCGAGCAAGGACATCCTTAAAAATGGAAACCCTAATTTTACCTTGAGCCCAACCTCTGGTCTCGAAATAGGCCACGGTCCTTTGAAAAGGTCAGGCTTGAGATGGGGACATTACACCTAGGCTTTCAGCTTTTGCATTGATTTTGAGGTGGGAGATTGCATTATTTCATTTGGCCGTACCATCTCAGGCTTCTTTTCAGGCGATTGCAAGCTTATCTAGGTTCATCAATAAATAGCTTGCCTTTTTATTTGCATGTTTGAACTTCGCAGTTGTAATCATTTTGAGAGAGCAATAAATCATCTGTCTTCCGATTATAAGCTGTATTCTTTCATATCTAGTCTTCTGGCATTTTATTTATATTTTTCAAGTATTTATTTCCAAAGATCGCACCATTCCTTTTATTGCAAAAAATTACAAAAAAACTCAAAACACAACAAAACAAACAAAAAATTGCATTTCCCTCAGAAGTTGGGGTTGAGAGACCTAGTCTCTTACATCACCTTCCTTCACACAAATCTGATTCCTATTATATCCTCATGGCTGAGTGAAGAGAGGCATTCTTTTGGAAAGGAGATAACCTCTTGAGACAGTCATGTCTCCTCTTAATTCTCCATTGCTGCCTCTTCAAAACTAACCGCTGCTTTCTTATATATTTAATCGCTGCCTTTTTTAACTTATTAATAGCTTAAAATGAGCAATTAATACATACATATATTTTCCTTTTAATAAGATGTCTTATGCTGCCTTTTATGAATCTTTATCGCTGCATTTTCACAATTAATAATTGCTTCCTTTGAATGATGTGTATTATATATATTAATTGCTACTTTGTAATGTCCCCATTTTCGATGTCCTCCTTTGGGCTAGTTTGGTTCTAACTCACTATTTTTAGTAATTGGTCCGAGCAGCAGTGCAATGTAGGGTTTCCTATTTGGGTAGTATGTGGGAGTTGTCCGATGAGCTTTAATGTTTCAGCCAGTATGATATTTGGTGAGCACTTACTATTTTTTGCAATTGCTACTTATAGTAAGCCTATTTCGGGAAACTGGTCTTAGACTCATAGTGTCCTCAGTAGTGTTTTTTCTATGGTGGCGTTGGAGAGACTAAGGTTGGATTATTTAATATTCTGTTGTACCCCAAAATTAAAATTTTTGATACACTTAGACATTTTGAAGAAATGAGTAAAAGTCTTGTTAAATAAGTTAAAAAAGGTCAAAATTTGGGTGTGCAGGTCTTACATGTGGGATTAAAACACAAAATTTTCAAAATCTAACGATTTGGGTCTGCTCAGAGCAACTTAATCTACAAAACCCAAGTCTCAGTTTTTCATCCCTAGTTTTTAGGAAAACTGCTATTTTTAGAAATTTTCTAAAAGTAGTAAACTTTTTTTGGGTTTCTTTTAAAACGGATACTGGCAAAACTTTCTAAAAATAGAAAGTTGGTCCGTTAGGGTTCAAACTGATTTTGATTGGCTCAAAATACGATCATATTAGGCTTGTGCAGGCAAAATCTCAAAATAATCAAGTTGGTGAGCAAGCATGAAGAACGAACGAGAAGGTGAAAATTGTGAAAATTTTTAACACTGGTTGACTTGGGCGCAGCAAGTGAGAATAGGCGCCCATCTTTTTAGGGCATTAAATGATGAAATTAGGGTTTACGCCTCCAACCAAAGTTGCTCAGTTCTCCTCTAGCTCCGTAGCGAGTCCGACGATGCAGTCAACAGATCATCCAGTCGCCCGAGATTCGAGGCCAAACAGGGGAGATCCAAACTAAAGTCAAAATGAAAAGAATGAAAATTATCAAAATTTGACTAAGTCTGGGAACTTTGGGCGCCCTTGGTGAAGAAGGGCGCCCAACACTGAGCACCTAACTTCGTGCTTCGAGGTTTTGAGGATATGCTCAATCTCTTAAATTATTGATTCGACTCATAGCGCTATCTCCGATGGAATTCAGATCAAAGAGGAATATCTGAGAATCAAGGTTCAAACTTAAAATGAAAATTAGATGAAAATGGCTAAGTTTGAAAGGTTTGGCCTTGAGGAGAGAGAAAAGCCCAAGTTTTCAAGGGCCTAAATAGATAAATTTGCAGAAGTGGCTCTAATACAATTTCTTCACAGTTGATCCGGCTCTCCAACGAGATATTCAGCACATCAATCGGAGTTTGCAGTGGCCAGTTACGAGAGCTGAACATTGGGTGAAACAAGAGTGAAATTTCAAAATTCAAAAGCAAACAAAAAAAAAGTGAAAAATATTCCTGTAGCTTTACGTGAGTTTGAAGGTTGCTGACTTGCCAAGGGCGCTTAAGCTTTTGAGGAGAACTCAAAATCACTATTTGATTAAGTTTCTTCGGGAGACCTCTTATCTCTCGGCTCGCGAGGCGCTAACCATCAATTAATCGATGCGGGATCGCGGTCGACAAGGTCATCTGTGGAAGAAGAGTCAATGAAGAAATTGAAGATCATAAAAATGGCTTACTCTGGACAAAATGGGCGCCCCTGGAGGAGAAAGGCTCCCATGAATTCGAAGGTCGAAATGAAGTTTTTAGCTAGAGACGCCTCCAGAACAATTTTCTCAGAACGGGTCAGGCTCCGCGATGAATCATTCAGTTTGCTCATCAGATTAGTCTACAAGCCGGAAATCGAGGTCAAAGTAGCGGGTCAAAGTTGTGAGAAGTTGAAAATATAAAAAAAAATGACTAACACTGCTTGAAGTGGGCGCCCCTAGCCAAGAAGGGTGCCCAACTTCTCATGCCTTAGTGAAATTCGCTGAATTTTCAAGATTTTCAAAGTTTCAGTTTGTGAGATGAAGCATGGGCATCCAAGTTCAATGATTAGAGATTTTTAGGGTTTTGAAAATAAAAGCAAAAGAAAGCAAACCTAATTCAAACCCTAAGTCTATTTAACACCTCTCTTCAATGTAATTTTCATTAATTTTGCAGGTAGCATTCAAAGGAGAAAATTGGAGCAGCAAGTCTGAAGAAACTTTTCAAGATTCAAGAGCTCAGTTTGCTGGTTATTCATCAAATTTTTCAGATCAGCAACATAAACCCTTGCTTTTTCATGCTTTTTCATCCAGAAGATCAATTTTTTCAAGGAGAAGGCAAAGGTTTTCAAGTTTTCAGCCATCTGGGTCTTATCACCTCATTCTTCTGAAGAAAATTTTCAAGAACTTCATCAAGTTGCAGCAGCTGTTTTTTATTTGCATGTCAATAAAATCCTCAGTGCATTTAGTTTTCAATCATCTGGGTCCTCTGAATCAGTCTTTTGAAGAAAACCCATATCACAGCTTTTTTCAAGAAAATTTCAAATTCTAGGGTTGGCTGTTTTTTCAATCAGCCATTAGTATTTTGCAAATCTAATCAACTGGGTTCATTTCTAATTGCGTTCTGAACAAAACCCAGGTGCCACCTTTTTCTGTGAAAAATTGAAGAAATTAGGGTTTGCTGCTTTTTCAGTATAAGATCAAAATTTTCGAAAACGGATGATCTGGGTTGTCTTGCAATCAAATTCGGAGCAAAACCCATACCTCAGAAAAATTTTCAAAAATTTGTTTGTTAGACGAGAAAAAAAATCAGCATTTAAAATAGTAGGATTGCTCAAAACTTGTCCCGAACCTAGGCGGTTTATAGTCATTCTTCAAGGTTTCCCAAAATGGAGTACTCCCAATGTTTTCAAGGTGGATAAACTCTCTATCGCAATTACATCAAAACAAGCAGAACTGATTTTGCATCACGATAAGCCCGGTGTTCGATCTACACACTTTGGAGAGAACGCGCTATCAAGAACACAGGACATTTGGACTCCTACATGGCGTGATCTATCCTATATCAATTTAGAGTCTTGGGTTATTGTCGCTTGCATCAAAGCATTACAACCCGGCTACTAGGGAAGTGTCCGGTTGATGGCAGTTGATTTGCGGTTTGAAACTAGATATGATGAGAAGTGTTTCCATTCCCCTTGGCACGAAAGTGTAGCTATCTCAAAGGATGAATGTGAGAGGATATGAGAAATGCACAAGGACAAGTACAGTAAGAAGATTGCACAAAGGTGGATGAAGGAGAAGCATAAGACTTTGCCTAAGAACGTCAGGCGAGGTGAGTTCAAAGATGAGATTACTATCATAATCACCTTGCTCAACAGGGTAACTGGATCAGAGGATGCTACCAAGTTTCAGCCTTGGATGTTTTACGCCATACACCACATCATGAAGAAGACCGAGTTCTATGATTGGCCTACCTTGGTCAGTGACAGCCTACATCAGTAGATAACAGAATACTTCCAGTTTCATGAGTTCCATATGGTTTCTGCTTACACAGATCTGCACGGTGGCCTATGAGGTCAATTCGAGGTTGAACAGAGGATGATGAGTGTACAACATATATACAACTATTATCCCGATTTGCAATTCGCAGTCAACTGCATCACTACAAGAGAGTGAGCAGGCTTTAAATTATTACCGCAGTCACGGGACTGGACAATGAATTGCGTCAGAGTATCTCTTGGTTGCGAGTGGCGATGGTGGGGATTAGGTTTCATACAATTTCCTACTTTCACCTATCTTAGGGTCTATGGCTATTCAGGTGCCCCGCTCATGCTACCAAGGTACTCGTCAGACGAGGTCGTCTTCATGGAGTTCTTAAGGCAGGCACACGATGTCCACGCATTCTTGAGGAACAAAAAGAAACCCTCCCTCAATTTTCCATTAGGGCTGGGAATCTATACATGCAGGACTGCTGCAGATGCTAAGACAATGGGAGATGAGTTAGACAAACTCAGCCTCAAGCCTTACAGCGAGAGACAATCATTTGATCCTCATGGTGTCTACGCTGGCCGACTTGAGAAAAACTATGCTCATATATCCGCCCTTGAAGATTTTTGGGCTAATTGTACAGATGAGTTCAAGGTGCGGAGGTGTAGTTACAACAGGCTCACTCTTCATCAAATGAAAGACTGCTTAAATGAAGATATAGAAGGGTTATCAGATGATGATGAGGATGTGCTTCTCCCGATGTATACTCCAATGCGAATTGAAGATCAGCCCCTTCCCCAAGTCAACTGGGCTAATAAAGAGTCCCTCTCAATTGAAGAAAGGACAAGACAAGTCCTTGAACATAGCAAGGTTTTCCTAATCCTTATGAGGAAAAACTCCATTCCAGTAGCAGAGCCGCCAAGGACAATTCCCTCTTCTTCCAGAGCACAGTCAAAAGGGAAGGGCATAAGCCAATCTCAAGAAGGCGTCAAAGGTAGTAGATCAAATAAAAATGTAAGAAGAAGGTTAGACTTCTCAGGCATAGTCATACAGGAGCAGCCTATAGTTGTAGTAGAAGCTCCTCCTGACGAGCCCGTACCTCAGGAAGAAGCAGAGGAGCCACCTTTAACACATGTTTCTGTACCTTTGACAAAATTTTTACCGATTCACATTGACCTTGATATTGAAGATGACGAAGAAATTGCAATTGTACCTCCTAAGGAAGTTAGTAAAGATACTACCGTGTCTTGGCTTGAGAACTCCTTGGGAAGGGTAAGAAGAAGGCCTTCATATCAGGTAAATTTTCATGATCTTAATAACATCTATCAGGAATCTCCTAAGAAGAAAGCAAAGAAGCAAGTTCACTTTCCTAGGAATCCTGATAGCGAGATAGTCATGGAGACTGCATTGCCCCCAGAAGATAAGAATAAGGATGAGGTGAATATGGATGACTTCGTGATGGTCAAGGCTAATCTTGGTAGAAATACCAGACATGCAGATGTGAGTCTATTTAGAGTTGTGTCCGAAAACTAGCCGGGAAGAGTGCTCAAGGATGGAAGACAAGGCCCTCAAGGCTGAAATCCGGCTGACTCAGGGCTTTATATTTCTAACCTTGTCCATCAGTTCTTCAGGGCAGCCAGGTTGCTGCCCGATTTTAGAGACACGGTGATCATATCAATTGAGACAACTAGTCATTTTGTGGAAAAGAAGCGGAATTTGGTCAAGTTCTTTAATGAGAGGAAAGAGGAGATCTTGGCGCGGATGTTTTGAGTTGAGGGAAGCAGCTCATGAGCTACGTGCAAGGTATCAAGGGTTTGAACAAGCGATTGGCTAGAAATAAAACCAAGGCATGAAATCATCATTACTGATTTAGATACAACATATGGTTTAGCGACTTCAAAAGAACACAAGAGGTAGATCCTTGCTTGGAGAGAGTGTAATGTATTCAAGGTTAAAACTTACAAGAGGATATCTAAGTATTTTATTTCCTATAGACAAAGGGTGATTGAAGCTCTTCTTTTCATCAACAAGTTTGTCACAGGGATTCCTTCTTGGTACAGTCTTGAAGATGGTTCTTACGTTGGGCTTGATGAAGTGAAAACTCAATTTGAGAGTGTTGTTGACAACTATGATAGCAACAATCTGGTGAAGCGAGGAAGGATGAGTCATATTTCGATGATGTCAACAAAGTTTGAAAAGGCGGCCAATGAGGTCGAAGATTTCCTGAGATCTGTTGCAGATGTTGAAGATATTCTAGAAAAGCGGTGTTTTGCTATTGATGGCATAGATGCACCGAACGGGACACAATTTCTAACTTCCCTATGCGGATGTGATCAAGCTTTTGCGGCAGCTTTCATCTAGAAGCTTTCTTCCCGCTTTCTTTCTATTCTTGGAATAATTCTTATCCATTCTTTGAGAAGAGAAAGAAGATAAAATGTAATAGTTGGCATTTCCCGCTTTTTCTGCTTTCTTAGGTGTTTGATGTTATCTTCTTTTTAGATTTAGAAATAAAGCTTGCTTGTTGAGCAAGCCCTAGATTGTGAAAGCAAGGAGATTTTAGGGTTCCCTACTCCTCTGCTTGTCTATAAATAAGAGCCTTTGCTCATTAGTTTTCTTTAACCATGCTAGTGATAACAAAACATTGAGCCTATTGTGCCTTCTATTTGTTATTCAAGTGTTGTTCAATTGTTTTATGATAGCGAATTGTTGAGCCTCTTTTAGCCAACAAGGAGTTATTGTGATTGTTGTTTCTATTGTGTAACAACAAGATGGCAAGCCTCTTTAGCTACAATTTCTTGTTCTAGGCATGTTAGAAGTGAGTTTTGTTCCAGAAGTTTGAGTAATAAAATCATGAGCCTCCTTTGCCTTGATATAACATCTTAGATTTCCGTTATTTGTGTTTTGTTTTTATGATCTTGATTTCAGCTTACATTGAAGTGTGTAGATGTTTGTTGAGAAAGAGTTTATTGAAGCATTTTGTCAGAAGATCAACCTTGTTAATTTCTAGTTTCTTTTGCTCATATATTGCCAGTTAGAAGCGTTTTAACTAAGTTAGTTCGCAGGTTGAAGTTCTTAAATCAGAAAATCTCAGCTGCGGCGTTTGTCATTTAATAAACCTTGTGCTCTAAGCTGATCAAAAGATAGGCAACTTAGTTCTTAGTTACTTTCTTTTCAACACCATCGGCAAGAGGGCTTCCCCTCCTAATTTGAAGAAGCGGTTTATCCGTGCATAGCTGTCCCGTTTCAAATCACGCATTCGAGTCTGCGAATTTAAAAGCATGCATCGATTTCACTTTTTATAAGTCACTTAAGTTATTTTAATAAAATAACTTTATAACTTAAGTTGTTTTAGAAGGCTGAATAAGGTAAAATAGTTTCCTTTCGAGTAGGACACCGCTTTGAGGATTATTTGATAATGTTGTAAAATATAAAGCAAAAAAATTAAAAAAGTTTTTGGAGGGAAAAGGATTCAAATTGGAGGCTGCCCTAATTTCTCCCTCCACTCCTATTTAATCTGCTTTTAGGCTCTCATTTGGTTATGATGGATTTGACAACTTAAGGAGACTCTGCTGGATTGTTTCCAGTTTATTGTTTGTAGCTAGTTGAGGAAGGAAACCCTTATCTTTGGCACCAGTTTTAGTAGTGAAACTATCCACCCTAGCTGGATTTGTGGAGGAAGTCACTCAGGGTTTCTACAGGAGCTTCATTGCAATTTTGTGAATCATTTTTCAAATGCAATATTGGTGATAAGCAAGTATATTCTCAGTAGGGTTAATGCAAGGGTTTGAGGAATATTGAATATCAGTGTGGTGAGGTGCTTGCAATATTTCTCTAGTTTTAATATTCAGTTTTTGGGCATTTGTGAGCCATTTAAGAAGTCGACCTCCTCAGCAAAGAGCAAGAAGATTTCTCTGGGGGCGTTAGGGCTCAAAGTTTCTTTATTTATGGTCAACCTTCATCAGCAAGGTCGTGTTCTTCATTGTGGGCCAATATTCCACCTGTTAACAGTCCACATTATTCCTGAGCTGCCACATGAGGATTAATACTCAGGTCGTGTGAACTCAAGCAGAAAAAACGTGTGTATTTGAGCATATTGTAACCCTCCTTAAGGCGCATCTGAAGGTGATGTTACTGCAAGACCAAAGGATGAAGTCATGGCTGCTCTAGAGGCATGGAGTGATACCATTGAAGTGAAAATGCGACCCTTATGAGAGTCGCCTGAGCTCTTCATGGAAAAACATTCCTTCCTGAGTTTGTCGGTCCCTTGTCTGGCCAGGGCGAGTTGTTTCCAGGTTTGGTCGATTCATTATCTTCCCACCCTAAGCCATTTTTTGTGAGTTGGAGCAATCTGTAAGTTCCTTGTATATTCTGAGACTATTTTTAGTGAGAAATCTGTTATTATCAGCAGGAAATTACTTTGTAACAGTTTACAAACATTGTATCCTGAGTATGTAAGCATTGGTCATGATTCACTTTGTTATAAAGGCATTATCTCTAAGTTTTGGAAGGATTTCTAAGTTTGTTAAGGTCTGCAAATTAGTTCTTGAGCAGTCATCTAATGTATATCAGGTTCTCTTTGTTAATGTCTGAGACAATCACATCTTTCTGTGTATGCAACAAACTGATATAAATTTTTGTGCATCCTAATATTGTAAAATAAGCAAGCAAACCCGGGGATGCGTCCCCCCCCCCTAAAAATGCCTCGTCCCTGTCCTCGGGACTTCCCGGGTATAGGGGAACGGCTGGGGGATGACAGGGGACAATCCCCTTTTCTGCCAAAAAATGGGGAACCATCCTCAAAATGGGGGGACGCCGTTGACCGGATGGGGGATGGCTGATTGATTCCAGGGATGACCAAGGGACTTCTAGGAGTCCCTGCCGGCCCTTATAGGACAATCAACCATCATAGTCCCTAGCTCCCTAAGATGGTCAGCTTTCTGTCCCCAACATCGTGCTATACATGGTCAAAACAAAAAAAATCAAGCATTTTCATAGCAAGGGAGTGTTAACTCAATTATGTCCACTCCATGAAATAAATTCTAGCCAACGCTATTGTCTTGGAACTTTGGATAAGTGTAACTAATACAATTATTCAATATTGACTGTGGCATCTAGTTCAAATGTTAGTGCTAAATTTCAAGATCACATACCATACTTATGATGCTTTATTGTATGCAAGTGCAATTATCTGTTAGGCATAAATGTTCTATAGTTAAATGGCTAAACTAAGTCAGCTTTCTTCACTTCAAGTTCTGAATTCTTTTCATTAGTAATTCCAATAAGGATGTTGTTGCCATGAATAACTAGCACCTCCTCGAGTAAGAGTTGGTACAAACAAATATGCACACTACGCAATGAGTGCTCTTCAAATTAGAGAGGAAGCCCTCTTGTGCTTGGCAAAAGTATTTTGCAAATTGGAAATAAACTATACTAAATCCTATCTTTTGTTCCAGTCAGAGGTACAAGGCTTTCTTTGAAATTCATATAATGCTGGGTACCTGAGAATTTTCCCGGCTCTCAGATCTACCAACTACAACTAAACCTTAATTACTTAGTTCTATCCAGCTCTCAAGAAAAATGAGCATGAGGAAACGAGCAAGGTTCACTATCGACGATAAATGAGTGTAGCCCTCAACTTTGAAGGCAAGGTGGCACATCTATCACTTCAATCTAAACATCTTTATCGGTAATAACATCACACTCCATAAACTTAATACATTCTCAACTTGAAGGCAAGGTGGCACAACTATCAGCTCAATCCAAATAAGTTTATTGTTCACAACAACACACGATAACCAAGTGCAAATTCTCTACTTGAAGGCAAGGTGGCACAACTATCATCTCAATCTGAACAAGTTTATTGAATACAAAACAGATTTTATCTAACTATGGAAAGAATTCACCATTACGATTGCATGAAACCCTATGTGGCATAACAATTAATCATAATAGTAAAGACGCATGAACAAATACCAAAAGAGCAATATTGAGGGCAAGGTAGGCACAACATATATGTCTCTCTCGTGCAAAAGTTAATTACAAATGAGCAAAGTTTTATTTATATACACTGGCGTGTAGGGAACCCTAAAATCACCTTTGAGTTAACTACAATCTTGCAATGCATGCAGATTTATTACTTTGTCCTAATGAAGTAGAACTATACGCTTAACTCGAAAACTACCATCGCTTAACCGGGATACATTTAACCTAAATGGACAATGTGCAAGCATGCACGTCCTTATTTAAAGCAAAGTTAACTGGCCACTACCTTCAGTTAACTGGAAACCCTAACCCTAACTCCTGTGATGATAATTCCAAGAATGAGATAAGCATGTGTTAAGTCAGCAAGTAAACTCAAGACTGAAAGTCGAGTTAACTGCTACTCATGACTCAACCCTCGAAATTAACTGCAGGTTCCAACTGGTAGATCACTCCATGTCATCTCGGTCTAACACTTTGACCAAGAACTCATCAATTTCTCTGTCATCTGGCACTTTTATACTGTCTAAAGCAATAATCTGTCTCTTCAATTCTTTGTCGCCCTCTTTTACTGTATGCATGCCATCTTTAACATCTTGAGTCGCCTTTCTGAAACTGGCTGCAATAATTGAAACATTTTCCAACTTAGCCGCCATAGGTTCTCCTTCAAGGTTATTTCGAATCAATCTCTCGAACTCAGCTTGTACTTTATCTAATTCAATGTACGTGCCGTCTTCAAGAAGATAGTGGCACGAAATCTGAACAACAAAACCACTGACAAGCGCAAGTACTCCAACTACATCATCTTTCAGTGAAAATAACTTGGTAGAGATCTTCTCACATATTTCCATTTTGAGAAGGTGCTGCTCTCTCCAAGTAAAAACTTTCTCTTGATCTTCATCAATCTCCAAGGCATCGTATGCAACAGACAACTGAGATACAAGAACACGATCCTTGGCTGAACTCTCTGCAACTGAAACCTCAAGCAACTGAATACCCTGACGGAGTCTATGTGCATCACTCCTTAACTAATACAAATCTGCAAGAAGACGTTTACCTGTAGCAACTAAACTTTCAATCCAGTTATCCAAAAGTCTGCCATGACTGACTAACTGATCCAGTTTTCGTTGTTCTATAGGTGTATGTTGAGGAAGAACAGGTGCTCTATTTGAATTTCCATGAACAAGATCAGAAATATATTGACGAAGTTGACCATTTTCAGCCTTAAGCAGTGCCTTGTCTTCCCCGTGCTTTGTGATACGTTCTTCAAGATTATTGGTAACAATCTTAAGAAGAGTCACGTCTGTCTCTCGAGTGGTCCTGCCAAGATTTGCTTTAGTAAATGTAAAGTCACCAACTTCGACTTCATCTAGGCTCTTACCCTCTGGAGGAATAGCAACCTCTATAACAATCTCTGATTCTGGGGTCTTCTCAATATGCACCTGTTTCTTAATCTTCTTGTTCGACCTTTTCTGATAAGGCTCTCCGAACTCAGATAAATCAAGGTTATACGAAGGTTCTTGCCTTTGTCTTCCCAAAGACCTCTCGAGCCAACAAGACTGAACAATATCATGAATCCGAGGAGAGACTGTCCCAGATGTATCCACCTGTGGCAGTTCAGTGGTCTCTGACCCAACTCGAATTGGTATCTCAGGCTCCGAATCTATGTCAATAGGTTGCACGTGAGGTGAACTAGGAGGTGAAACGTGAGGCTCAGCCTGAATAACTGTCTCTACTGGAATCTCAGGAACATTCTCAATTTGTTTCTGCTTCCTCTTACCAGTAGCTCTCTTTCCTGTGTTTCCACTGAGTCTAACTCCTTCAGGAGGTATCACAATAGCCTTGACTCGAGGTCTTGACCTAGAAGTAGAAGGCAATGAAGCAAACTCCTCTGGCGGCTCTGCTACAGGAACTGACTTTCGTTTCCGCTTACTCTCCAAGAACAACTTGCTGGTTTTGATAACTGATTTAGAAATCTCCTCAATAGAAGTATTCTCCTTGGCGTACCAATCTGGTGAACGAAGTGGCTGCCGAGCAATCTGATCTCTGACATATGAATTGAGAAGAACTTCTCCATCATCATCCGATAGACCATCAACATCTTCTGATAAGTAATCAGAGAGCTAACCGATAGTAAGTCTACAATAGTGACGACGACGAACCTCGAATTCATCTTCACAATTAGCCCAGAAATCTTCAAGTGCTGGCTTATGTGCAATCCCTCGCTCTAACCTGTCTGCATAATGACCAAGAGGATCATAAGAACGCCTCTCAGTATGAGTTTTGAACTTGAACCTTTCTATCTCAGTAGACATAAGCCTAGCATCTGTCGCTGCATTGCATGTGAAAATTCCCAATGTAAATGGAAAATTAGCCGCAGTCTTATGACGACTACGAAGAAAGAAATGAACATGTTGCAATTGCCTGAGAAACTCCATGAAGATAATCTTGTTTGAAGGATACCTCGGCAACATCAGGGGCTCTCCAACATATCCATAAACTCGGATGTATGTGAAAGTAGGGAATTGAATAAACCAATCCGCCCAAGTCTCCATTGCTGATTTCGCTTCAGCAGAAATACGAATGTGCATCTCATTGTCAAGATCTCGAACTGTCCTCATAGAAAAGTGATCAGTCACTGCTCGAAAGTCCTGTTCAGATGTAGAGAATTCTAACTAAGGATAATACTTGTGAACACGCTGAACACCGAGAGTGCCATTAGTTTTTAGAAGCTTGTAGCTACCTTGGAATGCAACCAAGTAGACTAAGTATGATATCATATGAAACTCATGAAACTTGAGAAAATTAGTAATCTGCGGATGTAAGCAATCACTAATCAACATAGCCCAGTCAAAACGTTCTGTGCCATCAAGAATCCTGGAAATAAGATAGAACATCCATGAACGGAAAGTGCTAGCATCCTGTTGACCCGTAACTCGATTGAGCAAAGTTATCAAAACAACAACCTCGTCCTTGAATTCACCATGACCAATCTTCTTAGGCATGTTAGTTTTTTGAACTTTCAGCCATTTCTGAGCCACTTTTCTCTGTGAACGTTGCTGATCTCCATCCCATATCTTCTCACAAGCTTCAATAACCACAGTAAAGTTATCTGAACGCGGAGGAATAGAAAAACATTTCTATGTCCTTCAGCTTTGAGATCGCAAACAACTATCCCGGCTAACCGATTCATTTATCGTGGAAGACGAAGCCATAATGCTTGGATGCGCTGAACAAACTCAGGATCGAAGTAGAGTCAGGAATGGATGCCATACTAAATAACTGAATGCTCAAGATTCTTCAACGCATGCTGCTAATGTCTCCAAACTCGCCGCATTAACTACCGATAAAACATGATTTAGGTCTGTATCTGAAGTTTTGACAAAATTATGTGTAAGAGTCGATTTGGCCTTGTAATCAATGAGATTGAACTGCATTTTGAAAATGAGAACTTTTGACTGTAAAGTCAAAAATACTTGAAGAACTTTCTGAAAACCTCTGGATAAGGCTAAAAATAGCCTAAGACAGGGAAAATTTTCGAAGTTTTTCTGGAACATGGGTTTTGTGCAGAACGGAATTCTGAACAAACCCAGATAGCTGGATTCTGGAAAAAATGTGTTTCAGGCCCACATGCAAAGAGATTCTCGAAAAAAAGCATAGAGCTTCAGAATGAAGGCTACGGGGCGATTTTCTCGGAAAAATCTAAGACGGTTTACTTAAAATAATCGGCATGCTAACCTAAATGATCAAACTCAAAATATGTTGAATTTCCTTTGGATATGTGAAGAAAGTACACCAAGATGAGAAATAGAAGAAATAAGATGAAATAGAAAGTTCGCTTGTCTTCCTCAAAATTCACCAATCTTTGCTGTAGAACTTGATGTTCCTCACATGCAAAGTGAAAATAAAGTCCGAATCTTCCTCCTCGAATAACTGAATCCTCGTTGCTATGAAGAATGCTGAATTCTGACACCTGTAGCACCTTTAGCTTGCTGGTCGCTCAAGAAGAATACAAACTTCGAAGCCAAAGATGATGAAATAATGGACGCCAATGCTTGGTTAAATAGATTTTCATCATTGAAATTCGCATAAAGCATGAAATCCATGAAAAGTGCGCTTGGCTTGTGATTGGACCCCAACTTAGTTAACTGAAACAAAGATAAGCTAAATAAGGCGTCATGCTTTAGGGTTTTCCCTTTTCAATCTTCAGTTAATAAATTCATGTGATTTTGACTTTAGTTGACAATCTTCATTGAATTCGCCATCCTTCACACTTGCTTTAAATTCACAATTTAGAACTAAAGCGTCCCTTTTGAGAACTAAAGTTGACAATCTTTGTTGAAATGAATTCGTCAATTTCATGCTTTAAATCTTAAAACATTCCAACTATAGCGACCCTTTCAAGACTTCAGTTGACACTCAAGAAAAGAATGAATTCGCCAACTTCACACTTATGCTTCAATTCTAAAAATAACGTCCCTTTTGGAACTTAAGTTGACAAAAGGTGAAGCGCCAACTTCACAAAAACTTCACAATTGCAACCAAATTCGCCATGCATGTGAACTCAAGTTGACTTTCAAGAATAATCTTTAGTTAAGTAAACATGCAATCAAGTTAACTCAACATGCAAGGTTGTTAACTGGACATGCAAACTAGTTAACTCGACATGCAAACTGAAAGATCACTCAACATGCAAATATATGAACTAAAGATGACAACCCAGAAAACATTTAGTCTAACTGTAGTCAGAACTCAAGTTAAGGCGTCCATTCAACTCTCTTTCGAAAATCCAACTTTGACCTCTTAAGGCGAATTCCAAACTTAGCCAAATTTCATGAAAATTTAGAATGAAAACCTCTTTAGGACCTTTGTTCATCCTCTGACACTGGCTGACTGACTCCACCGATTAGCTGGCTGACAGGTGCATTGCAGAGCTGAGCAAAAACTGATCAAAAGGTATCTTGAGATTGAAAACCATAAAACTGACATCTGAAGGCTCAAAAATCCAAGTACCTTTTTCAAAAGCTGCGCTTTTTCTCAGACTTAGTCAAATTTTGACATCTGTATCTCGAACGAAGGGAAAAATAAATCCTTCATAATTTCTGATTTACCAACCGTGGATCTGAACTGTGTTCATCAAGGAGTCGATTTATCTCGGCATTTACAACAAGTAGCGTACATTTCCCAAGAAAACATCTGAAGGGTGAAAATCAAGGGCTTTTTCAAAGCTAGCTTTTTCCTCCTGCATCGCCATTTCTGGAAATGATCAAAATAACGTAAAAACTCCGACTGCAAGCTGCTAAGACATCTTCTGATCTGATGGAGACAAGCAACGGAAAGCTGAACGTAACACGGACATATTGAATATCTGATATCATCAAAAAGAAAGCATTAAAGGCTTGAAAAGCTTAGGCGCCTTTCTGAAAAAGTGCTCTTTTGCTAATTCCTTGACATTTTGACTAAGATTTGACCCCACGTTTGACCTCTGATTCAGGCACTTCAGCAACTCAGATTCACCCACTGACGGATGCGTCGCGAAGCTCGAACAAATGTGAGATAAACATCTTGGGTGGCTAGCCAAACCCATGACGGCACCTCAAAAGATGTATTTTTCAAAGCTGCTTTTACCAAGAAAGCATAGCCAATTCTCGGCTCTTTCTGCTTTGTGTTGTATTCAGACTCGAGTAAAACAAGTCCTATTGGATAAAACTTGATAGCTCATCGCGAAGCTGACGTGATGCCGGACAAATGTCTGCTGGAAGTGACAAACCCTAAAAACAGGATCTGAGCCCCTAAAAGATAGGGCGCCCATTTGAGAATGTGCTCCCCTCTCCAGAGATAGAAAATTTTAATGATTTTCCTTCAAATTTTCACTTTTCTTAAATTTCTTCAGTAACAGACTGACATGATACTGACACCAACTCCATATTTAAAAACCCCAAAAATGACCTTCTGACATCACTTTAACAAGATTAAGACTCAATTAAGCAAAATGCCTTAGTGAAGCAAAAATTTTGGTTTTGGGTACAACACATTAAAATCTCTATCACAATGTGCTTTAATAGCAATGAAACAACGTTTAAAATTAGATGCACTACAGCAAAGATTTTGGAGTCTAAGCCCATAGTGGCTTGGTCCTAAACTCAACCTGCTTAGAGGTCAGTAAAAACTAATTTATCTTTCCTTGAGAACTGTTTCAGTTGATATTTCAAAGATTTCCACCTGTTCCATGTCAGGTATGATTGTGCTCTTTAATTTTATTGGACTTATGAGGCTGGCTGTTTGATTTAAAATCACTTTTGGAGGTAAACAAACCTAGAATAGAGGACTGATCTACATAGATCATAAATGTTGTATGTTTACCATAATAAGAATATTGTAATATTTTACTATAGTTATTGGTATTAGAATCTTCTTATGTTCTCGTACTTATGATGATGATTGTATGGTATATATCTGATACATGAAAATTGCCAACCTATGTTGGGCATAATTACAAGTGTTTAAGGCTACATCACCCACATTGTTTGAAGACCAAGGAAAGGATGAAACTGACTTATGTACGTACACTAAGATTTGACAAGTCTAAACCAAGAAAAGGTGCTGGAGCAAGCGTGCAGCTTATTGACCCACTTGGGAGAAGCTATTTGGCCCCTTTCAAACTTCAATTTGCTTCTACAAATAACACGGCCAAGTTTGAAGCATTGATCCTAGGCTTGCAATTGACACTCAAAAAATTCCCAGGCTAAGGCTCTAAAAACTTCTGCAGAATCCAAGTTAGTTGTTCAGTTAATCAAGTCTTGGTACTCTTGCCATGACAAACGACTGTCCTATTACTAGAGCTGCATGTGGAATTTGATTGAGGATTTAGACACCTTCAATATCTAATCAATAATTCCACTAGAAGACAATCACATGGCCGATGCTCTGGCTGTAGCATCAAGCTCTTTGAAGCCTATTGCAAATGCAAGACTTAAAAGTTTCACAATCGAGCTTGTTTCCAAACTTAAATGTCTCACTTGATTTAAAGATCAATGTGACTCTGAAGGGAATGGTTACCCTAGAGCACCTATATGATCATTATTACCAAGAGAAGCTTAATAGATTGGAATTCTTGCAAGCAAGTTGATGAGTCATTGAAATTTATTAGAAAGAGACGACCCCAAGGAAATTTTAATTGGGGACATGTGCACTCTCAAGGAGAAATCAGGATTGATTCAAGCTCTTAAGGATTATTTTGATGTTATATCATGGAATTATAAGGATTTAAAAACATTGTCCCCCTCTATTATTGCACACATGATCCGTCTAAATCCTATTGGCACACCTTTCCATCAAAAGCAAAGGCCTATAGATGCAATCTTGGAACCATTAATTTTCAAGGAAGTGCCGAAGTTATTGGCTGCTCGGATAATTTCCTATTTGATAGTCTACATGGGTAGCTAATCTAACCCAATCCACAAAAGAATGGAGAGATCAAATGATGTGTGGATTTCTGAAATTTAATAAGGCTTTCAGAAAGGAAAATTTTGCAAATTCTCAATGGTTCCCAAATAATGTCTCTTTTGGATGGATATTGAAACATAATCAAATCATGTTGGTTAAACAAGACCAATACAAGACTAAATTCACCAAGTGGGGAATGTTTGCTTACCAAACAAGAAGATTCAAGTGATGCATCCGCAAGTGAAGAAGAGTGCACGAATCTTCTTGATAATGCAAAGTTTGGTGAGTACGCTGATTTGGAGTTTGCTAAATCAGCGACTGTTGATAAGACAAATGAAGATGAAAGCATGAATGTCTCCGATGTTGAGGAGAAAGTTCTTAATCAAACAGACTACCATAATTCCCTTCTTGAATTTGCAGCTAAAGAGAATGCTATTATGGAGAAAGTTGAAATTTTCAAATCAACAATTAGTGATGAGTATATCAATCATTTTGATGATGAAAGATAAGAATATGATTGGTAAATACCCAAGAAATATGTGAAACCAATTGATTTTCAAACAGAATTTGTTGAGAGAAGTGTACTTGAGGAAAAAGCTGATTTTAGTTTGCGGTCAATGCATAATACAAATCAGCACATGTTGAAGAAATCAGCCATCTATGGTGAATTAATTGAGCCTTCAATTCAAAATCAAGGTCAACTATTCATAGGACCATGGGATCCAGGTTTATTGATATCAAAATTCAAGGATGAGCATGTTAATGAAGATGATTTTTATGAAGAAGCATGTATGGTAGAGCTCTAGAATGATTTCTTTGAAAAAGTTGTGACTACTAATGAAGGGTTTAATGCTACTTAAATTTTCAAAACAACACCTAATGAGCAGCATCTACATCATTCCAATGATGGCAATCTAGATTTTGAGTGGGAATTCCCCATGCATGAAGAACACCAAATTGACTTCTCAATGAGTTCGGTAGAAGAGCATGATGAAGTGGAGCTTAATGAAGATTTTAAATCAGTAGTTGGTAATGACTCATTGCTTGAGTATGGTGCTACCATGACTTTGATCAAGGTGATTGTGAGGAAAAAGCAGATTTTGAAGATCATATGGCCGTTGAAAATGACAATACTTCAGAATCTTTGCTACGTGGAGAACCAAGACACTTGGTTGAACAAAGACCTAGAGAGTTATGTGAATTGAAGAATCAACTCTTGGTCACCAATGAGAAAGAGATTCAAGTCCTCACAAGTTTGGATAGCACTCACATGATCTTTGAAATCCTCATGCGGAAAGGTGTTGAGGGTAGAGTTACTCCTTCAAACTTGCAACTTATCAAAGACTCTTTGGAAATAGTGAAAATAGAGTACTTACACTTTATTAGAGATCGAGACTATGCCATTGAATTTGCAAAGGAGGCTATTAGTGTACATTCAAAGAAAAAGAGAGAAAGGTTGATGAGCTTTTTCTTGAGCTTGATTCAACAAAAGACATGTTAGAAAATACTCAGACGACACTAATGGAGGTAGAAGATCAGCTAATCGATACCAAAATTTTCAAGGAGCAAGAGAATGAACAAAGAGCTAAAGAAATCAAACAAATGATCGAAGAGCTTGATAGCATCTAGGAGGATTTTGATCTAGTTCATTTTTCCAAAAAACTTGAAAATGAAAGATTAGATGAGCTAGAGGATGAAGATAGTGTTCATCTTGTTGATAACCCAATGTTTGAGATGGATGCTAAATCATTCTTTGATAATCCACTCTTTGAGTTGGATGATGGAGCACTTCCTGATTCTAATAGCACAAGTGATAACAATCATAAGATATGGGATCCAGGTGTGGTGTTTAGTTCTGAGGTGGTACCAATTAATTTTCTTATGGGACCACCCAAGATTGTTAGTGGTTTGTTTCCTTTGATGGTTCATGTTGGATTGGACCATTGTGGTATGGGGGTTGGCCTTGTGAATTAATTGCAAGGAGAAGGGCTCTACGCTGATTTAAGTGGTGATGGAATGGTTAGCCCTTAGTGAGCAATATTGCTATTTTTAGCAATGTCTATTCTTGGCACTTACTATTTTTAGTAAGTTTCAGGGCATCTTAGCTTGGGCCAATTTTGAGTTTGGAAAAACTTACTATTTTTAGCAACTTGCTATTTTTAGTAAGTTCTATTTTGAGTAATTGGTCTTGGCAGCAATTCAATGCAAGGTTTCCAATTTGGGCAGTTGCAGTTTGATGAGTTCTAATGTTTTGGCATATTATTCACTTAAGTCTTCTGTTGTACCCCAAATTAAAAAATTTGCTACATTTAGGCATTTTGAAGAAATGAGTAAAAGTCTTGTCAAATCTATCAAAAAGGTCAAAATTTGGGTTTGCATGTCTTGCATGAGGGGTAAAAGCTCAAAATTTCCAAAATCTGATGATATGGGTCTGCTCAGAGCAACCAAATTTACAAAACCCAGATCTCAGTTTTTCATCCCTACTTTTTAGGAAAATTGCTATTTTTTAGAAATTTTCTAAAAATAGTAACTTTTTATGGGTTTCTTTCGAAATGGATAATGGCAAAATTTTCTAAAAATATAAAATTTCTAAAAAATAGAAAGTGTGCTTGTTAGGGTTCAAACTAATTTTGATTGGCTCAAAATACTTCCTCATTAGGCTGGTGCAGTCAGAATCACAAAATGATTAGTTTTGCCCTAGTGGGTTTATTCTACTTTTTCAATTTCAAAAAGCATTTCGGGAGCTCCAAAAGTCAT
>VDFB02124850.1:0-19373 GCA_007258455.2 Sequoia sempervirens | reverse complement strand
TTACAATATTCCTTATATTTCTCAAGAAATTTTGTTTGCATGGCTTCCCAACTATCAATAACACCTCTTCCCAAACTCATGAACCATCTAAGAGCTCCTTCCTTCAAGGTAGAAGGAAACAACTTCAACTTGTGTGCATCTGAAGTGTAATCATAGTGCGACAAAGGATATCAAACTCAAACAAGAAAGTTTCTAGGTCCTCTATAACTAGTCCATAGAAATTGGGAAGTAATGAAGAAGGAATATTTTAAGGTTATCATTATCTTGCTAAGAAATGATGGGAAACTCAAAAGAAGGTGGTCGATTAGGTGGATTTCATGTCATATTTTCTTGATGGAGTATCAGAGCAAATAGATTTTCTTTAGGTTCTTCGTCAGCTGGGTCAAATGGCAACTCAACAAACAGGTTTTCAGCAAATGGATTGATATCTTGGTCCCCTTCTTCCTCAAATAGATTATAAGTTGGTTCAGGATTGTTATCAATGAGTGGAAGGTCAGGGAGGAATCTTCCCAGAGCCGCCTTCTTCTATGCATGCAATAGAATGAATGGGGAATTGAAGGAATTTTGAAAATGCTTGAATAACAGACTAAACTACTGCTAACAATGACTTATGACAAGTTCTTAGCTTGACACCATCCCTGACAATGGCGCCAAAAATGGTCACACCCACAAAAGGATATAAAAGTCATGACAAACTTCTAATTGAATTGACATTCCCAGGCGAATACCATCTTCTTATAGTCGCCATTTACTTTGTCAAACCAAGGAACGTATACCTGAAATGAAGCAACACTCTATGTGCGCTAAGAACTGTCTATAGTCATAATTTACTAGAAATAAATGCACGAAAGGAATTCTACTTATGCTATAGGAATGTAATGCAAAGCCTTTTAAACTTAATCAAAGCATAAACCATAACAACTATAACTAAGAAACAAACGGCGACTGGTCCTTTATTTTGCGGTGAAATGCAACATAGGGATGGATTCTCGATGCCGTTATGAACAATATAAGACTGAATTTGTGCTGAAACTTTCAAGAATGAAATCTAACTTATGATTAATCAAGAAATAAAAAACTAACTATAGATACTTACTAAGTGGGCCCCCTTAGCAAGCATCAATAGTTATGCAAGAATTGAACTCAGAACTTCATCAACTTTTATTCATAAACTTGGAATGATATACATCGTTATGCTCATATGAAAACTAACACAAAACTCTATCTCTTATCATAATACTAACTCTTAGATATTCGCTTCTTATTATCATACTAACTCTTACATGCTATGCTTGCTCACCAATGAGGAGGAGCACTTATTTAAACCAGAAAAGCAACTAACTACCTAACTCAACAGAGAAAGATGTGGACATAAAATGAATCCTAAAATTGAGGAATAGACTTCTCATAAATGAAAGCATATCCGTTCAACATGAATACGATAATTTAACATTCCACTCTTTCGAGATTAATGATCATTTAAGTTTCTTCCCAATGACCCAGACAAAGAGTCTTCGCTGGAACAACTTCCTCGACACCGTGCTACAAATGGACTTTACTGCAAAGCCGAAGTCTGCTACGCTTGACTCCTTCATGCTCCCCTCAACAACCTGCGATGCACAAGGTGACAAAGGTGAAAGAAAGCATTCGTGGCAAACAACACGATACATTCATTAATCACATATTAAATCTATCCCATTATTCAAAAACCATATGCATTATATCAATCACTCGGGAAGTCAAAACAGGGTAATTAATAAGACACATGGAGATGTTAGGCTACAGGAATGTAGGAATGTATTGCTATAGGATACTACCCATTTTAGATAAAAGGTCTTTAATAAAAGAGTTAAAACATCCATTAGCAGTAAAAGTAGAGATATTAAAAATACATCATGATACTCAAATTATGAGCATATCCTGAGCTCATCACCTTCATTGATTGAAGTCATTGTACTTATCACCTTCAAGGAGAATTGGATGCTTGATTTGAAGTCTTACAAGTGTTAGTACTCATAAAAAAAATGGACATAAAACATAAACAAACTCACATGAAAACATGATGCATTTCTTTAACATTATGCTTAACTGAAATAATGTTGCTATATAATGTTGTTGATTCTATTCTTGATTATTTTGAGGATCTCAAATTCTTTCTCCAATTCACTGGGATTAAAATGGTGAAAAAAAGATATTTATATGCAATTCTTTAATTTCTTGCAAATTAATTACTGATAGTCAACAAATGAATTCAAATTTCTAAATGTTAAAATGCTGACACTAAAATATGTGGATAGGGGCCAAAATAGACTGGTCAAGGGTGCTAGCGTCCTAACCAGACCTATTTTGGGGCCACAAGTCTTAGAAAATGAATTATATTAATAATTAATGCTTAATTTAACTTTGATTTCCTAGAAATTATCATAAAATGGGAAAATGAAAATCACAATTGGGTCCAAGCACATAGGGGGAGCGAAACATAGTGTGAAATTGTCAAGGGTGACAATTTGTGATGCTACATTTATCCCCCACTTTAGTGAAAAATTGAACTTATGCTCATGCTCATACTAAAGTAAAGATAAGCCAAGAAGGGTTCATTTATCCAAACATTGGAGAGGTAGAATACCTCGAATCTAGGGGATACACTATCCCCTAGGCTCAAGATCCTATGGAAAAGAAATACAAAGACAAAGGAACACACATGCATGAGGTACAACACCACATGAAAAACATGAAGTGTACATGATGAAAACACAAAACTAACATAAAAGACATAAAGTAAACACATAGAAAACATGAGACAAACAATAAGACACAATAAAACACAAACACAAAGGTTAGAACTAAAAAGAATTTGATTTGGTAAGGTAAAGAGACCTTAGACTTAATTTTTTCTTAAATACATAAGTCATCCATCAGATATATAGTGTTAGAAAAAATGGTGCTCTCACAACAACTAGCAAGTTGTGTTATCCTAAATTGCTCATGAGCTATATTGATCTACTGGCTAGCAAGTTGTGTTATGCTAGGTTTCCATGCAATATGATGGGTTTCAAAAGGCTAGAAAGTTGCATTATGCTAGTTTACTCATGAAACACGAGGATCCATTGGAAAGAAAGTTGTGTTATACAAGGTGGTCATGTAAATAATGCTCAAGCTCGTGAATAAGCAAGCTCTATATGCCAAATCCATGGACTATTTTATAAAATCATACCTTAGGGAGTGTATAAAAGTTTAACATTGCGAGGCACCGTTTAACATCACAAGGGATGAATCACCCCAGGGGGTTTACAAAAGTTTAACATCATGAAGATGAATCACCTCAAGGGGTGTACACAATTTTAACATCACAAGGGATGAATCATAAACCATGCCTCAAAGGGCATTATAAACAACACAACCACAAAGGGTGTATCCCAATATATTAATCACCATACTTCAAAGGATGCTACTCAATGCATGGGATATCACACCTTAGGGAGTATTACAAATGACATTGAACCACTAAAATATGACAACCATGAAATGAAGGGCCACACACTAGGGTATATTTCAACTTAATACCACCACTAAGGGGGCACAAGCATGACATGAGAAGCCACATTTTAGGGGGTATTAGGCATAATATTACCAAAAAGAGGACATAAACATAAATTTAGAGGGCCTTGCCTTAGGGAATATCCTACATAATATTCCCACTAAAGAGATATCACATGAGATACAAAGGCACACTTTAAGAGATATTATGTATAATATCATCACTAAAGGGACACTATATGACATACAAGGCTACACTTTAGGCGATATCATGTATAATATCACCACTAAAGAGGCCACTGCATGAGATGTAAGGCCACACTTTAGGGGATATCATGTATAATGTCACCACTAAAGGGACACTATATGAGATGCATAATAGATGGGGGAATATGGCCCCTGTTAAAATTTAGTGTACCTGCTAAACTAATATTTAAAGGAGATGATGAATGAAAAGGGGATCCTTAAAAGGAATGCATGCCTCATGAGACTAGTTATCCTCTCGCCCCAAGTGTATGGACGAGGACAACCATGCACACAAATTATCATGTTGCTCCCTATTAATGAAATATGATTACACAACATGCTTCTTGTGCCCCCATGAATGGCAATGAGCATCATGTGATACTAAAAATACCACATAGCAAGGAGCAACACCATAATGACCAATTTATTAATTTGAATGAATTTTCTTCAATTTCATATAGTTGAATTAACCATTATAATTTATTTTTAAAGCACAACATTCATCGGTAGTGAAATGAAGGGAAAAGGGTGAAGAATTCAATCAATGTGGAATGATCAAATGACCTAGGATTCAAACACACCTTTCCCAAATTTCATTAGAAAGAAATAAGATATCAAAGGGATAGGATTGACTTTCAACCTTGAAGTGAGTCAACCCTATTTTGGACCTTGGATCTCTACTTTCTTATGACAAAAATGACTAATTTGCAGTGTTTTGGAATGGTTTAAAGTGCATTAACTAAATGAATTATGCACGACCTAACACTTGAAATGTAGAATTCTATGATAACAAAAATGAAAATGAAAGTTTGTAGGCCGATTTAAGAAGGGATTGATGGTGCATCTATCATAAAAAGTCAATTTTAGGGCCTGTGATAGGGCTAGTTCTGTTGGAAGCCTTGCAACATTAGCATGAAGAATGGATGGTTGTGTTGGTTGTTTCTATGTTGTCATTGATGTCAACATGGTAATAAATACGTGGTGATGACTATATGGGAAGTTTGTCTGGTTTACCAGAAGTTTTTCTCTACCGGTAATACTCCTTTGTGATGGATCAATATGTTGGTATTTGAGTCTAGAACTCATCGCAAGATATGATATGACTCTAATCTCCTAACCATGTTTTATTGACTCATTTAGACTATTTTTTCTTGGATCTTGAAATGTTATTTTGACTATGGATAGAAAGTTATCTCTGACAAAGTTCAACTCTGTATCCTACTATTGTTCTATGTGTGGTGTACTATGTAGGAGATCTGCATTCTATTAAGGTGAACATTCTTATACAATGGTTTCGTTGACAGTCTCTTTATTGGTAGTATGATGGGAAATTAATGTGTTCTTAGATCTAGAAGGTGTTTTCTTTGAGGATTATTTGCTGGTTTAAAGAACTATATTTTTTAGTCTTGGCCAACTTATGGAATGTAATATATTATGAAGACTAATAGATGACTTGGCATAATGCACTACATGGATAAAATTTTATGAACCTTATATGGTGTTGAAATAATTGATGAATAAGATATGCTTGTATATATAGAAGATGCCTTGAGGATTGAAGAAAAGGGGAAGAGAGCAAGAAAGAAAAAGTGGGTGTGTGTGTTAGGGATAACTTTAAGAAACCTGCCCCCTCAGCGAAGGTGTAAAATCCTGGCGAATCTTTCCTTCTATTTGAAAAAAAATATTAATTTTCTTAGCAAATCTATCCACAATATTTAAAAAATCTATAAAAACTTGGCGAATCTTAATAAATAATTGGTAAAAATAATAATCGCAGTGGCGAATCCTAGCGAATAATCACTAAAAATATTAATTACAATGGCAAATCTCCCCTTTAAAAATTTGCATAGTTGGTCAGCACAGTTCCCCCATATATTTTTTATTTTTTGTAATATTGAAGTAGGGGCTTGCGGGCAGCAGCCACCGGCGAGGTCAAGGGGAAACGCCCCTTGCGGGGGTCAAGGGGGCAGAGACCCCTTGTGGTGGTCGAGGGGTCAATGCCCCCTCATAGGGTCCGAGGACAATGGCCCCGGCATGCTCCTGTCACGATATAGGTGGGGTTGAGGGATAGAGCCCCTTGCCACCAAGCATAAATTCACTATCAAAATCGCATTGGAGCACACATGGATTAAGTATTTTTTAAAAATATCACTCTAAAATTAAGACTAAATGAAAAGTGAAATTTTTACCATTGATTAGCTTTTTAATCAAATGGTTTCAGGTTGATTTCACGCCCTAATACGCACGTTCCTTTTAAAAGGCTTATTGAATCCCAGAATTTGTTTTGGTCTGTTTCCGCGCCCCAATATGCATGTGCCTTTTAAAAGGCACGTGTGTATTAGGTCACGTAATCAACTTCAACCATCTGATTAAAATGATAATCGATGATTTGATGGAAATAAATTAAAGCCCTATTCAAGGCTAAAATATCCCTAAAATTAAATGGTAATATATTATTGTGGTGATATTTCCCCGAAATTAATGGTAGTAATATAATATTACTGGTGAATTTAATTAATATTTATAATTATAGTATAAACTACTAGCGAATTGGTTCCAATGATGCATCGCTTACATAGGCGAATTAATCGAGATGAAATTAATTTTTTGTAAAAACTTGGTGATTCTACATCATTTTTAGTTTGTACTATTCGCCATTTTTGGAGGTCTCAATTTTAATTATTCGCCAATTGGCGAAGATTCACCACTAAAGTTTTCCCGTGTGTGTGTGTGTGAGTAAGTGAACAGAGGAGAAGATCAGAGCCTAAATGCTTTATTAGTAGTACAAATTTGTTGAGCAATGTAGTACTTTTTATTTTGAGCTTCAATGGAACTAAACCTTGCACATTGAAGGTGTATTGCATCAGTTCATTCTTTTGGTAGTGAGCCACTATCATTGTATCTTGGCAGTGAACCATATTTTGTATTTAGGCTGTGAGCCTTTTAAGGACAGTGAGTCTTGACAGTGAGCCCCATAATATCTTGTATCCGGATATAATATAGTGTGAGTTAACCCTCATCGTGGTTTTTCCCATTTTGGGTTTTCCACGTAAAAATCTTGGTCTTCATGTGTGTGATTGCATTGACTTGTTTTTATGATCTCTCTTGCTGATTCAGTCAAAATAGTAATAAAATTTGATTAAGTGGATTTTATTATCGATTTATGGAATACTGATTCACCCCCCCTCTCAATAGTCTAGATGTTCAATAATTGGTATTAGAGCATGGTTTCTTAAAAGAAGCCTAACAGCTTGAGGAAGGTCCCAAAATTTGAACATGAAATTTATTTTCCCTCAGAAGTTGTCACTGCTAAATTTTTAGAAGAAATGGAAGCCTTGAAGGACAAGTTGATAAAAGCAAATGAGCACATTGAAAAGCTACAAAGGACAAGTATGGATGTAGGCGATCTATTGACTGAAGGAGAAGAAATCATTACTAGCCTACTGGAACAATTGGATGAGAAGAAAAGAATTGAAGAATATCAGGAAATTGAAATTCAAAAGAAGATGGATGAATGTGTGAAGCTTGAATTAGAAGTAGAAATCTTGAGATCTAATCTGGAAAAGGAAAATAGTTTTGAAGACAAATTTAAGATAAGCTCGGTGATGCTTGATGACTTGATTAATTCTCAAAGACTGGAAAGGGATAAGAGCGGTTTAGGGTTTGAAAAAGGACAGAGTTCTAAAATGAAGAAATTCACTGAAAAGAAGAGGCGGTACAAGGATAAACAAGTCAAGAAGTGAAGAGAAACTCCAAAAAAACTCTTGTAAAAAGGCATGATGCAAAAAGGTATTTATACTTCAATGGTGTTTCTCATTCCTGCAAGAAATTTGGTCATAAAGCAAAGGACTGCAAAAATAATGTGAATGATTCTGAGGGCAAGAAGAATGGATATAAAAATAAAATGGAAAATGGAAAGAAGAATGTTACTTGTTGTACTATTTGGGATCTTTTTCAAAGTTGGCTTGCATTATACCAATCAACATTTTTTGCATGCATTTGGTATATTATCCTTGCGATTTTTGTTTGGAACGTATGGTGGGAACATAATTTGAGAATCTTTAAGAAGATAAAATATTCAGTAGAAGGTACAAATTTGAAAATAGAAAAGGCAATTGTACAAGGGGTTAATTCATGTGTTCAAAAAGAAAAAATGGCCAATTCGTTGTTCACAAACTAGGACAGTAATCTGTTGAACAAGTGGAAAGGAATCAAATTTCTATAAATGATGGAAGTTTACTTAAAAGAAACAATCCTAAAGTGGACATAATTTTAATAAAATGGAATCCTCCTCAAGCTAAGTTTGTAAAACTAAATTTCAATGGTGCATCCAAAGGCAGCCCAGGTAATTTAGGGGCATGCATTTGCATCAAAAATTCATCGGGGAAAGTTCTAGCAGCATCTTCAATTCATTTACAACACGACACAAATAATCTTACAGAAGCTCAAGCTTTGTTGATGGGATTAGAGTTGGCATTGAAAATGGGGTTTTCAAATTTACACATAGAAGGAGACTCATTGATAATTATAAATGCCTGTAGAGAAAGAAAAATTCTTAATTGGAATTTAAGCTACATTTTGCGAAAAGTATGGTCATTGAGCTAGATAGATTCAATGCTTCCATAATAGCTCATGCATACAGGGAAGGCAATAGGGTTGTGGATTATCTAGTTTTTTTGGGAAGAGATGCTCAGGAATTTAGTGCTATTAATAATGCAAGCCAAATTAATGCCTATCCACAACTAGTGGAATTAATAAATCAAGATGCTAAGTCTAGAAAGATTTAAAAGGTGTAAATCAGGTTATCTCTATACTTCTTAAAAGTCACATGATAAAAAATGTCCATATGATTAAGGACATTGTGGATGTTGTCAGTTTAAGTGAACTTAAGGAAATACAATTTGTTTATAGTTTAAAATCAGCCATAGAAAGTGAATAGGAATGAGGTCATACAACTGTAACATGCTATCACTAAAAATATTTGGCATGAGGTTTGGAGCAGGGTTAATCTAAGCTTGTTGAAAAATGATTACAATTCATCCCAAATAAAATCATTATTGGGACAACTTGGGCTACATCATCCAATGCATTCATCCGCATGGGAATACGGAACGGGATTACATCCTGCCACCAAATTTTCCTTTTCTAACACCTTGTTTTCTATGTTTGCAGGTTGATAGTACTAATCATACTTAAGGAATTCATCTGCATGTGCTTAATTCTAGGCGGTAAAGGAAAAATCCAAATAAATGAAGGTTAATAAATGGATAAGACATCAAAATCTGGTTTTTCTCTGCAATGTTAGATTTCAAGCGTGCCACACTTGATCACCATCATTTCCAAGAAAGGCTTGAGATTAGAAAATTTCCTTTAAATGTGCCATTCTCATGTTAGTCTACAAAAATCCTTCTTCTTTGTGTAGCTTGTTGCGTTTGTTGTGGATATCGCTCTGTCTCTCTTGTCCATAGCTTATTGTGTTCATCTTCCTGCCTAGAGGATGGCACACAATGGGCATCACTCGGTGGTTACAAACAATATGGAATTTCATCCTCAAAATTACAGAATGGTTGTGGTGATTCATCCATGGGAATTACACTTCTTTGACTGCATAGAGAAAGAACATCTCCAACAAGTGTTTAAGGTAAACTACTCATCAGTCTTAAATTGTGTCAGAATAATAATAGGTGAAGAAATTTTACATACTGGTTCACAAAGAATAATTTTCCCAGCAAAATCTTCTTTTGATTTTCCTCTCCAATTCAATGGAGTTGCTTCAAAACTACAATTCTCTCCAGTCTGTGGCTAACAAAGTAGTGAGGGCAGTGTATTTGCAAGAGGTAGCTTCATTGCAGAGTGTCTAATCATATGATCTAATGCATGGCGAAGGGTTTGTAGGTGGCATATTTCCTAGGCATTACCTCCATCATAAGCAATAGTATGTTGACACATATGAAGCCTTTAAGCTGTCCCTACTTAAAGGCTCGTCGACCTATTTGTATGTAGCTTTGGGAAGATTTCATTTTTATTTTGATAGGGAGGAAATTGATAATTCAAAAGAAAGTATCATGCTCTTTCTTTTCTTATATCTCATGAATGTGTTCAAGGAATGCAAGAGATTGTTCCTTTTCCAAACCGTCAGCTCAACAGGGTTAATGTGCAAGTTCCATACATAAACATCACAGTTCATTCTTAGGCTCAAGCTACAAACCATGTTCAGATGATAACTATTGAAGGCCAAGGAGAGAACTCGGTCAACTTGGGAAATAGGGGTGTCTAGTTTGTTTCTTTGTAAAAAAAATTGATGGAAATGTAATTACTAGTATATATGAAAATAATGTGTCAAGTAAAGTGGTAGGGTTTAGTATGTAAAGATCCGGTTAGATCAATTTTGCACAAGGTTTATAGCAGTCATTTGGGAGGTAGGGAACTTGATATGTGATATTTTGGGTTATAGAATTTTGTAGAGGGGATGCAGATATATTATGAATTCTCAAGATAGTTTGGATGTTTGTCATTTTTTGTAAGCCCTTAATGTTGGGAAATGAGGTGTCTCAACCTTGCTGCATATTTCCCGTAATAGTTATTTTTATTTAATATTTTCCTACAGTTGTTCCACACTATTGGTGCATTAAAAATTGGTGTATTAGTTGTCAGAAGATGCCCATGTGATAGTATATCATGGAAGGACTATTTTTATAGATTCTATGACAGTTTTTATGACATCTGTAAGGGTCAAAAATAGGGGATTTCATTTTGGACGTGAGAGCTTATTTTAGACTAGAATCTTGGTAAGAGAAGCCAAGCACATGGTTTTGTAAACCGCTGGTGGTTTCTTGTATTTCCAGAAGTCTATAAATTGGAGGCTTGAGGAGTAGTTTGTGTGAGAGTTTGCAGGTATTGTTATGCTGTTGGAATGCAGCCAGAATTCTTCCAGAGATGTTTACTGGTGATACTCTTGTAAAAGACTTGCTCTACAAGTGTATGTAATCTTGGTTTTGGATTTGGAAAAAATTGAGCAGGCTTTGGAGTGTGGGGTTTTTCACCCAAAAGGGTTTTCCCCATGTATATCTAGTGTTTTGTGTTTGCACTGTTTATTTCATGTTATGAATGTGTTTCTTGATTTTCTATAACTATTAGATCAGTTTTAAAGTTTCGCATAGTGTATCTCCTCAAGATTGGCATAGGAAATTGTTTATGCTACTTTAATTTCCTTACAAGTGGTATCAGAGCTTGATCACCTTTGGTTTCATTTGTGGGTTTGTTGGGTTTTTTGAGCTAATCAAGGTTTTGAGTGGGAGCTTGTGTAGAGGTTACTTTGTGATCTTGTTGCAGATATATTTTTTGAATGGCAAGCATATCTAGGAGGATTGAGGTAGAGAAGTTTTCCAGTATGAACTTTGAAATGTGGAAGCTGAAAATGGAAGATCTGTTGATTGATCATGATCTATGGGATGCAGTGGATGCAAATGTCCAGAGGCCTACGGATGCAACTTTGCTTGCAAAATATGATGTAATGGATAGAAAACCTAAAGATGATCTCATTAGATAGTGTCTTGCAAATTCAATCCTGATAAATGTCCACGAAGAAACCACTTCGAAGGATCTTTGGAAGAAGTTGGGTGAGATATACCAAGCCAAATCTCTAGTAAATAATATTTTCTTGAGGAAGAAGTTGTATTCCTTGAGAATGGAAGAAGGTGGATGAATTTTTGAGCATCTTGAAACATTCAATATGCTGGTGACTCAGTTGACCTTAGTTGGGGTTAAGATGGATGAAGAAGAAAGGTGACAAACTTTGCTATGTTCACTGCCAGACTCATGGGACAGTCTTGTCATGGCCATAGGGAGCACTTTTGTCATCTTGAAGATGGAGGATGTTGTTAGTTCTCTACTCTCCAAAGAGATGAGAAGGAAGGTCTCTCTGAACGCCAAAGAGGCTTTGAGTGTTCGAGGAAGACAAAAAGAACGAGGAAAAGATGAGAAGCAGTGTGGCCATTCTAAGTCCAAAAATAAGGGGAGATCAAAATCTCCTGGTAAGTCCAAGGTAATATGCTGGAATTGTGGAAAACCCAGACACTTCCTAAAGGACTGTAAAGAAGAGAAGAAAAAGAATAAGAAGAAGCAAGATTCTGATTCTGAGTCTCAAAAGGAAGATGGAGATGCCTTTATTGCAGCCTTGGCCACTCGTGCAGGTGATAATGTATGGTTGATAGACTCAGGTGCATCTTTCCACATGACTCCTAACAAAAACTGGTTTAGTAAGTATGAAAATTATGACGGTGGTAAGGTGTATTTGGGTAATGATTCTTTCCTTGATATTGTTGGTCGTGGTAGTATTCATGTGAAGTTTACTGATGGTAGAGTTAGATGATTTGATGGTCTCTTGCATATCCCAGGACTAGCAAGAAATTTATTATATGTTAGCAAGCTAATAGATGCGGGTGTGCATGTACAATTTTCTGAAGTAGCTATGAAAATAGTAAGAGGTGTTATGGTGATAGCAAGAGGAAGCAGATTGGGTACATTGTACCAGCTTGATGCATGCATAGTTGAGTGCAATAGCACTTCTGATAAGATTAAGCCAAAAACTACTTTGCTGAAAAAAGAGAAGGTTTCCTCTTATGCGGATGGTCGTGGCTTTTGGGTACCCAAGGGTGCTCTATCTACTAAATCAAAGTTTCTTGCAGAAAAGACCATGTTATGGCACCAAAGGCTTGGCCACATTGGAGAGAAGGGTTTAAAAGCCCTGAAAAATAAGAACCTCGTTGAGGGGTTGAATGATTGCAATCTAGAGTTTGATTTCTGTGACCATTGTATTTATGGTAAACAAAACCACATTTAGTTTTACTCATCTTCTCATAAGTCTTCATTTATCTTGGATCTGATTCACTCTGAGGTATTTGGTCCTGTTGATGTTTCTTCTATTGGTAAATCAGTTTACTATGTTACTTTCATTGATGATTTTAGTAGGAGAACATGGGTATATTTTTTAAAGAGTAAATTTGAATTTTTCAGTCATTTTAAGGAGTTCAAGGCTATGGTAGAAACTCAGACTGGAAAGAAAATTAAATGTTTGAGAACTAACAATGGTGGTGAGTACTATTCTATATACTTTGACAGATTATGTACAGATTGTGGGATTAAAAGACAAAAGACAACTCTGTATTCTCTGTAGCAGAATGGAGTTGCAAAAAGAATGAACAAAACATTGATGGAGAAGGCTAGGAGTATGTTGAGTGGAGCTGATCTAGAACAAATTTTTTGGGTTGAAGCTATTGCCACTGCTTGTTATTTGATAAATAGATCTCCTACATCAACGCTTGTTGATAAAATGCCAATGGAGGCGTGGTCGGGGAAAAAACCTTCACTTAGACATCTAAGAGTTTTTGGTTGTGAGGCATATGCACATGTGCCTAAGGAGAAGAGAGAAAAATTGGACTCTAAGGCTGTCAAATGTATCTTCATCGGCTACAACTATGGTGTGAAAGGATACAAGCTTTGGGACCCTGCTGCACAAAAGGTAATTTATTCCAAAAGTGTTATTTTTAGAGAGACTAAATCTTCTCCTGTTAATTTTCAGCCAGAACAACATAAAAAAATTGAACAGGAAAAGGATGTGGTTCAAATTCCTTCTACGCCTAAGGAAGTTGAAATGATACCCCAAAATAGACAAGAAGTTGAGGAGAGCTCATCAAGCTCTAAAGAGGAGGAAGAAGTGGAAGAACCTCCACCTCAGCTTGTTCGAAGGTCTACAAGGAAAAGGCAACCACCTCAAAGGTATGGGTATTCACCTAATGATTGGAAGTGTATATTTTATTTGAGTACTAACGTTGATGAACTGAGATCTGTGCAAGAAGCATTGGATATGAATGTTGTAGAGTCCTAGAAATTAGCCATGGATGAAGAGATGGCAGCTCTTAAAAGGAATGAAACATGGGACCTTGTACCATTTCCCGAAGGTCAAAAATATGTTGGATGTAAATGGGTGTTTAAGAAAAAGATTGGTTCAAATGGAAATGTTGAAATGTATAAGGCACGATTGGTTGCGAAGGGATACTCTCAGGTTGGGGGTATTGACTATGGTGAGATTTTTTCTCCTGTTGCTAAAATGACATCCATTCAGTTTTTATTATCTATTGCAGCAACTTATGATCTAGAGGTGGAACAAATGGATGTGAAAACTACGTTCCTTCAAGGTGATTTGGAGGAAGAAATTTATATGACACAGCTAGAGCACTACATGGTAAAAGTAAAAGCAAGTTGGTATGTAAGTTAAAGAGATCTATGTATGGCCTTAAACAAAGTCCTAGGATGTGGTAACAAAATTTTGATACATATGTATTGAGTTTGGGATTTGTGCGGTCTAAATCTAATCACTGTGTATATTTTAAATCTGATGGTGATTATTTCTTGGTAATTGCTTTATACGTTGATGACATGCTGTTTATTGGGAAAGGCAAAGGTTTGATTGCAGAATTGAAATCTTAGCTCTTTGTGAAATTTGAAATGAAAGATCTTGGTGCAGCAAAACACATAGTTGGGATGGAGATTAGAAGAGATCATGAGAACATAAAGCTATGGCTTAGCCAGGGTAAGTATGTTTGTTCAGTTTTGCAAAGGTTTAACATGCAAAATTGTTTAAACCACTTTGTGTTCCTGTTGGATTGGGAACGAAGCTCTCTATTTCACAATGTCCAAAATCCCCATCAGAGATGGAAGACATGAGCAGAGTGCCTTACCAGAGTGCAGTAGGAAGCTTAATGTATGCTATGGTCTGTACAAGACCAGACATTTCCCAAGCAGTGGGAGTTCTTTCTCGTTTTATGTCTAGTCCTAGAAGAGTGCATTGGGATGCAGTTAAGAGGGTCTTCAGATATTTGTGGGGTACAACAGAGTACTCTATATGTTTTCATGGTACAGGAGATCAACATTCCCTGAGTATTCATGGTTTTGTGGATTCAGATTGGGCCGGTGATGTCGATAGTAGAAGGTCCACCAGTGCATATGTGTTTACTCTTAATGGTCGTGCAATCAGTTGGATGAGCAAGCAATAGGTTGTGGTCGCTTTGTCCACTACTGAGGCAGAGTATATGGCAGCTACTCATGCCTGTAAAGAAGCCATTTGGCTGAAGCGTTTGTGTTCAGATATTGGATTTAAACAGGGTGCGGTTACACTTTATTACGACAGTCAGAGTGCAATCTTCCTTACGAGGAACTCAACTTTTCATGCTAGGACCAAACACATTATTGTTCAGTATCACTTCGTGAGAGATATGGTCGAGGATGGCAGGGTGAAACTGAAAAAGTAGAGACAATGGTGAATGTTGCAGATGCATTAACTAAGCCTGTGAGCACATCGAAATTCAGGTGGTGTTCCGAGTCTATGGGCCTTTTGGCCCTTAGCAGTTGATCCATGGTATTTTTCCCTTGGCCCTGCAAAGTATTTGACAAGTGGGAGAATGTTGGGAAATGAGGTGTCTCAACCTTGCTGCATATTCCCCATAATAGTTATTTTTATTTAATATTTTTCTACAGTTGTTCCACACTGTTGGTGCATTAAAAATTGGTTTATTAGTTGTTATAAGATGCCCATGTGATAGTATATCATGGAAGGACTATTTTTAGAGATTCTATGATAGTTTTTATGACATCTATAAGGGTCAAAAATAGGGGATTCCATTTTGGACGTGAGAGCTTATTTTAGACTGGAATCTTGGTAGAGAAGCCAAGCACATGGTTTTGTAAACCTCTGGTGGTTTCTTGTATTTCCAGAAGTCTATAAATTGAAGGCTTGAGGAGTAGTTTGTGAGAGAATTTGCAAGTACTGTTATGCTACTGGAATGCTGCCATAATTCTTCCAGAGTTGTTTACTAGTGATACTCTTGTAAAAGACTTGCTTTGCAAGTGTATGTAATCTTGGTTTTGGATTTGGAATACATTGAGTAGGCTTTGGAGTGTGGGGTTTTTCACCCGAAAGGGTTTTTCCCATGTATATCTAGTGTTTTGTGTTTGCACTATTTATTTCATGTTATGAATGTGTTTCTTATTTTTCTGTAACTATTAGATCAGTTTTAAAGTTTTGCATAGTGTTTCTCCTCAAGATTGGTGAGTGTTTTGCTTTGTAATTTCTTGACATGAGCAACTTATCTATATTAAAATAGATAAATATAAGGATCTACATATTCACTATGATTTAGAATTTCAAGACTTAATTTCCTTCTATTTCAAATTCTGACTATAGGAACTTGAAGAGTAGTTGTATTTTATGAGGCCAAAAATAGAAGCATAGACATTCACACTGATGCAACATCAAGTTATGCAAAAAAATCCTTGAATCAATTTTCATAAATAATTGGAACAGTACTTAAGGTTTAAGTTAGTGATCACTGAAAGTAAAATATATTATGTAAGGGTAAGATCTATTGACTTGTTAATCATCAGAGTTAACTCATTTGTAAATATTCTAAAATATCTCCTTTTAGATAATTATGTGGAAATTAAACTGCTCTTCTACCAATGAAATACAACACTTACATTATTCTACAACACATTCATTTTGTTGATGAATTTGTAGCAGTCTACCACATTTTGTGAAGAAAAGAGAACCAAATTGTTTTAAAGCGTCAACTACCATTTGATTGGAAATATTATTTCTCTTTGTAAAATATTTTGTGTATGGTTAGGCATTCAAGATGTCTTTTGTAATATGGTATAACTGTTGACCATGTGTATTGTTGATGCAAGTTTGAATACAAAATCCTGTGAGGGGATTGTGTGTGACATCTAGATGATGTTGATTATACTTGGACCAAAGGAGGAATTTGGTATAGTAGAATCCGGTTCCTTTTCAAGAAACTATAAGTCATATACACAAACTATATATCCATATCTATATCTCTTTCGTCTCTCCTATTACAAACATAACATGAGCATCTTGGTAATGGAGCCTAATTATATTCCTCATCTAGAGGCTTATTTCAATCATGTTTGGATCCTTGTAAGTGAATGCTAATTGATTTGAGGCTATCATTTCTCCATTGAGACCTTTGTTACATAAACAACATCATTTGGTAAATGACCTACCAATTGTCCTTATGTATTGCACATATATGTCTACAAAAAATACACCAAATTTTTTTCTAATTGACCTTTCATACCTCTTTGGCATACCCATTGCACACAGGTGCAATTGCTGGATTTATATTTTATTGGTGTTGTCCATTTATCCATAGGTGCAATCTTGACGATACGACATCACAGGGTGCATTTTTATTGATAATGGCACGCATGGAAATGATTAACCTAGTTCTCCTATGTAATTTCTTAGCATTAATGGTTGTCTCCCAGCTCCACTAATGCTCCTTCCTTGCCTATTTTTTGGGAGAAATTATGAGAACCTTCCATTTTTCTCACAATTTTTTGTTATGCATTTTTTAAAAAATTTCTAATGGTATTACTAAATACAAATGTTTATGTAATTTTCTATTGAAATCCTTCCTCCAAGGCAAAGAAATGACACGTGTAAGGCATAGGAGAAGGAAGAATAAAAAATAGAAACAGCAAAATACAGGCTATAATAATGGCAGGCAGCCAGCCAAGCTTCAAAACGACAATAATTTTTAAATTGTTTGTAATTCCAGAATACATCTGAATTAGCAACCTCTTTGCTGTATTTTGTGAAGCAGTTGTAAAATTTAGAAACGTGTTGGCCAATAATTTTGCTCAAGAATTTTAAGCAATAATTTTGGTCGAAGAAATTTGGGGAAATCCTACATTTCTCTTGATTTTTCGGGGTTGAGTGACGGTTGAGTTGTATTAATTTGCAGAGATTTGTAAAGACTGTCTGATTTTTGTGTTTAAATAAAAAAATAACTTTTAATTTGTAGAAGCGCAAAAAGTTGAAAAATCTGCAGAGTTGCCATTTTTAAAAATCTTCTATATTTAGGAACCATGATTCGCGCCTTGAAAAATTAAAAGGCGTGATAGATGTCAGCTAGAATACACTTGAAATAGGAATCTCAGAGTAGTATAAATATTTTGGTTTACGAAGCATTTGACTGCAAATCTCTTTAATTTTGTGCAATTCTTGAGCAATTCTACAAGATCTTTGGTGTTTATCATATAGGCACTTTGTCTATCTGGGGTGACAATTTGCATCGGCCCATGGATGTCTATGCCATGCTCCCCCTGCATACTCCTCTCCTCTGACCGTTTGTGTGCTACAGGTAGGCCGTATTTGCACGGATTTTTTGGTTTACGGTGCCCAAAATATATTTTTACCTCGTTTTTTAGTTTTTTGCTGCTTTGCCTACAACTATTGGTCTCCGCTACTCTAAACTCTTCCTCCACACTTTACAATTTAGCGAGCTACAGCCTGAAAATTAGGTTTTTAGGAAGGTTTTAAAATATGTTTAATAAAATGAAAATAATTAATATATTAAGTATATATTAGCATAATTAATAAATAATGTATATTTTATATATTATATTTTTAACAAAACTATGGTATGCAAAATTAACCCTAACCCTATCGCTCATCCCAAACACATTTTTAAACTTAACCCTTTTTATATATGCTAACTGTAACCCTAACCCTAAAACCTAATTAATATATAATGTATGTTTTATATAATAAAAAAAATTATAAATAATATAGTTATACTAATTATTATTATATATATTATATTTTTAACAAAACTATTAAATATAATAGTTTTAATAATTAAATATAATATATAATAATAATTAGTATAATTATATTATTTATAATTTATTTTTTATTATATAAAATACACATTATATATTAAAATACTAATTGGTTTAAGTCTGATTTTAATATTATTCATTAAAATCCTAATATATATAATTATATTCTTATCCATTAATTTTGGTTTATCGCAATTAAGTATATATTAACATAATTAATATATAATGTATATTTTATATAATAAAAAAAATTATAAATAATATAATTATACAAATTATTATTATATATTATATTTTTTAACAAAACTGTTAAATACATATATAAAATTATTAAAACTATTATATTTAATAGTTTTGTTAAAAATATAATATATAAGATATACATTATATATTAATTATGCTAATATATACTTAATATATTAATTGCAAAGCAGCAAAAAATAAAAAACGAGGTAAAAATATTTTTTGGGCACCGTAAACCAAAAAATCTGTGCTAATACGGCCTGCCTACAGCACACGGACAGTCAGAGGAGTATGCAGCACACGGACGGTCAGAGGAGTATGCAGGAGCATGACATAGACATCCATGGACCGGTGCAAATTGTCACCTGCATAGACAGTGCCTTTATCATGTGCACACTCAGAATTAAAAGCATTTGACTGCAAATCTCTTGAATTTTGTGCAATTCTTGAGCAATTCTACAAGATCGTTGGTGTTTATGTGCACACTCAAAATTCGAAGCATTTGACTGCAAATCTCTTGACTTTTGTGCAATTCTACAAGATCATTGGTGTTTATGTGCACACTCAGAATTCTGTATTGACGTCGTTGCTGTTTACGTTCTAGTGTTCACTATTTTTCTTAAAACCATGGCTGGATTTCA
>VDFB02124848.1:159822-185495 GCA_007258455.2 Sequoia sempervirens | reverse complement strand
GCAAATCAATAATCAGGGTACCAATCAAAATATCAACTCATCCAACAATCAAAATAGTAACAATAGAAGTAACACCCCATCAAAGTCTTTACCATATCAAACATAATTGAACTGTAGGAAATTTATGCCTTTGGGTCAATCATACAAATCTGCATTAAGAGAACTTCTTGAGAACAAACTCATAACTTTACCTGACACACAAGGGTTTGAACCAAAGGTGAAATCATCATGGTGGAATGATTCCTATTACTGTGAATTTTATGAATGTAAATGCCACCAAACAAATTGCTGCATGCAATTGAAACATAAAATACAAGACTTGATAGATGCCAAAATCATACGAATAGAGGGACTCGAAACAAATGTGGATCATGAGGCATTTAAAAATCCTTTGCCGAATTATGAAAAAGGTGAGTCCTCTACAAAAAAACAAGGGAAATAATGTGAACTATGTCCATGATATTGTCATAAGTCATATCTCAACAGTTGAAAATCAGAAGAGTACCATTGAAATCGATGACCACCAAGACATTACACCAAACAGTGATTCAATTTATGACACCCTGATTGAACCAGAACACAATGTCATCATCTTTGAAAATAAAATCAATGATACACAACCAAATATGACTAAAATGTATACCCAAATCAATGCCATTAAAATCAATGGGAAACAAGATAGTATACTAGTGAATGTGACGAGGGTTCATGCTAAATATGTTCTAAATGAAAGCTCATCTAAAACATCTACCATCTCACCTAATCAATACAACATAGTGGACCAATTAAAAAAGATCCCTACACAAATATCTATATTGTAACTACTCAAAATTTCTCCTGCTCACAAAGAGATTTTGGAAAAGGCCCCAGTGGACACAACAGTACCAACAAATCTGAAAGTTTGTAAATTTGAAGCCATGGTGGGAAATTTAACCATGCCACATTTCTTATCCTTTTCTGAAAATGATGATGCATCCATCTATCATCCCCACAATTCTACTCTCCATATTGAAGTCCTAATCCATAAACATTGTGTCAAACTTGTCTTAATAGATGGAGGAGCTGGCCTGAATATATGTACTTTAAAGCTTGTTTGTGCCTTGGGATTTTTTGAGAATGCAATTGATTCAAAGAAAAAGATTACAATAAAAGCATATGATGATGAGGAAATAGATTCAAAAGGGTTAATTGTCCTACCCATACAAGTGGGACTCATCTAGAAATATGTAATTTTCCAAGTCTTAGACAAAGATATGACCTATAACATACTATTGGGTCAACCATGGATCCATGAGATGCAAGCAATCCCATCAACTTACCATCAATTTCTGAAGTTCCCTTGTGGTGGTCAGGAAATTATCATTTTTGTTGATTCAAATAGTCCTCAATATTGCAATACATTGAAATCTTTCCAAGATATCTTTGTACCTCGTAATAGAGAAGCTTCCATTTCCACTACTTCCAATGAGCAGAGCTAGTCAAGTTCCTCATCCAAACCATTGGTCATTTCCACAAATCATGAAAGCCAATCCAGTTCCACATCTAAATGGTTTGAGAAGAAAGAAGAAGCTACTTCATCCACAAACTCAAATCCTGAAGCCCAATTGAATTCCTTGTCAAAAAAATTGGATGAAAAAGTCCAAGTCAAAGACAAAGGTGTTGGTGAATAATTCTTTGAATGGTCCCTATGTCTTTCACACTTTTATTCTCCAAAGGTCTATGGAAAACCCTCTACATCAACACAACAGACCCCACAAATAGTCACCAAATTTGATGGACAATTCATAAAAGAAAGCACCAGGTTTGATGAAGTAGAAGATAATGATGTTCTAAACCGGCTTTATAAAGATGATGAAGAATCTCAAGTAGCGGAGACCACTATACATACAACTCATTATGGAAAAGTTTTCACTATCTTGGAAAAGATTGGATATGAAGGGAAAGGCCCTATGGGTAAAAGAAAAGAGGGAATTGTAGAACCAATTCAACCCATTTTAATCAATCCAAAAGATAAGACTAGATTGGGCTATAAAGAGGACACAAAAGAAAAGGTGGTTGAAAGAATCCTATAGTTACAAGCCAGCGAAGAGCATGACACTAATTCCAATGAATATGAGTGGGATTCACTATCAAAAGAGTCTTTTCATGACAAGGATATTGATGTGGTACATAAATATCCACCCCTACTTGAAGAGAGACAAAGGTTAGGTTCAAGACTATTTGAATATGAATCACAACACCTTGATGATTCCAGTGAAGATGATTCAACTTGGATTGAAACATATAATTTGAAAGAGAGATACCTTCTAGACCTCAATTTTTCTATTAGACTAATGGAAGACACCGCTATCTGAACCCTCACCATTTCTGACCTTAACCTGTCGGGTGACTGCTTACCCTTGATACATCTTGAGCTTATAGATTGGGACCTAACCAAGCCATTTGACATCCCTACATTTTCAAACGATGACGCCATTGTCAATTTCCTCTATGCCAATGATCTGAAACAAATTCCACCAATTAACATCGTAACAAGGCTTCCACACAAGGGAGCATCAAATCTTCTAGCTACAAAATGAATGATACAGGAAAAAGATCTGATATTAAAAACCATTCAATGGAAATACCAGATCTGGAAAAAGTAAAAACAAAGAGCACATCCAATGGAAAAAACTTCCTTGAGGCGTCAAAGGATGGAAGATTTGACACTCTCCGAGAAAACTTTCAAGAAAGATCCAAAGTCTTGATTGAACCCACATAGTTTGTGAACATCAGCAATGAAGGGACAATGAAGAATATTCATCTAGCAACATCTTTGATAGAATAGGAAAAACCAAACTTTTTCAAAAATTTCACGGAAAAATAGATAAAATTTTCTTGCTCATATGCAGACATGCCAGGAATTGATCCAGAACTCATCATGCATCATCTATCATTACCTCCAAGAGTGAAACTAGTCAAACAGAAGTTGAGAAAAATGCACCCTCATATCACACTATTGGTAAAGGCAGAGTTGAAATTTTTAGATGTAGGATTCATCAGACCCATTGACTATTCCAAGTGGATCTCCAATATAGTACTAGTTTCAAAGCCTGATAACAACTTTCACATCTGCTTTGATTTCTAAGACCTTAACAAAGCTTGTCCTAAGGATGATTTCCCTCTGCCCAATATAGACATCATAGTAGATTTGATAGTAGGGAATGGCATGCTATCACTGATGGATGGATTTTTTTTGGTATAATCAAATCAAAATAGCTTTGGAGGATTAGGATAAAAAAAAATTTACTTGCCCATGGGGAACTTTAAATTGCTGGAACGTCATGTCGTTCAACTTAAAGAGTGCAGGTGCTAGATACCAACGTGCAATGACAACAATCTCTTATGACATGATACATAATTTCATGGAAGATTATGTGGATGATTTATTAGCCAAATCATATACTAGGGAGGGACATCTAGAGATCTTAGATAAAATTTTCACTAGATTGGAGAAATTCAATGTGCGGCTAAATTCCAAGAAATGTGTGTATAGGGTGACTTTAGGTAAACTCTTGGGGTACATAGTTTCAAAAAAAAGGGATTGAATTAGATCCAACCAAAGTCCAAGCTATTATGGAAATTCCACCACCAAAGAACTTTAGTCAACTTCGTTCCCTGCAAGGGAGGTTTGAATCGATCCGTAGATTCATTTCAAAACTCATGGATAAGACCCATCCCTTTACTCATCTACTACATAAAAATGTTTCCTTCCGATGGGATGAGCAATGCAAAGTAGCCTTCAACCATTGAAACAATATCTAGTGAATCCACCTGTTCTAGTACCACCAACAAAAGGAAAGCCGCTATTGTTATATATTGCCACAACAGAGACATCATTGGGACCCTTATTGGCACAAGAAGATTCAATAGGTAAAGAACACACAATTTATTACATTAGTAGGACGTTAAATGGCTATGAGATCAATTATACCTCAATTGAAAGGGCTTGTCTAGTAGTAATCTTTTCTACCCAATAGCTACCAAACTACATGTTAACTGACACCATCAAGTTGATAGCCAAAATTGATCCTCTCAAATATCTCCTTAGCAAAGCAAACCTAATAGGGAGATTGGATAAATGGGTCATGATGCTTAGTGAATTTGATATCCAATATGTAGATAGGAAAGCCATAAAAGGACAAGAGATCGCTGACTAGCTAGTAGAGGCACCATTACCAGATAATCATCCTTTACACATTGAATTTCTAGATGTTGATGTTCTTGTTGTGGTTGCGAAACAGTGGATACTATACTTTGATGGATCACATATTGAACACGGATCAGGAGCGGGAATCCTATTTGTCACTCCACAAGGACATACCATACCAAAATCATATAGAATAATGTTCCCTTTTATCAAAAAATTGGCAAAGTACGAAGCATTAATCATTGGCATCAAAACAATGATAAAATGGAAGGTCCTAGAATTGCAAGTGTATGAAGATTCTCAATTAGTCATAAACCAAGTCAATGATGATTATCAAACAAGAGATGAAAAATTGATGCCTTACAAGAGAATGCTAGATGATTTTAAGAAATACTTTATGGATATCAAATTTGAACAGATTTCAAGAGTGGACAATAAAGTCATTGATGCCATGGCTACTATTGCTTCCTTGTTACAAATTCTAGAAAAAAGAAGTCATTATGAGTTATTGGTGGAACAATTGTTTTCCCCTACCTATGATGATACTGAATCTCATGTCATCTGTCATCTGTCTGATACCAATACCTCAATCTATAGTGATATTTATACCTACTTGAAAGATAACACTCTTCCACTTGACTTGTCATGAAACCAAAAATGTAATCTCATTCGCTGAGCTGCCCGACATACACTTGTAGTAGATTACTATACCGATGAGGTCTTGACAAAAATATCTTACGATGTCTAGAACGTGATGAGTCTGAAATGGCTTTACAAGAAGTCCATGAAGGTGTTTGCATAACACATTCAAGTGGTCTAACCCTATCCAAGAAACTTCTTCATTTAGCATATTATTGGCCAACTATGGAAAATGAGTCTTTCTAGTTTGTGAAGAAGTGTTAGAAATGTCAGATTCATGAAAACCTCATCCATGCACCAAAACAAGAACTTCAACCTTTTGCATCCACATGGCCATTTTCTCAATGGGGACTGGATCTTGTTGGTAAGATTCATCCACCTTCATCAAATGTACACAAGTTTATCATCAAAACTACTGAATACTTCATAAAGTGGATTGAATCCATTCCCCCAATCAATATCACAGGGAAGAAAATATCATCATTCATCCTCAATTACATCATTTGTCGGTATGGCATTCCACAATCCATTGTCAATGACAACGGGAGATTGTTCAAAAATCAAGACATGCAAGAATTGTGTGAGAAGTTCAAAATCCAACATCGCTTCTCTACACCATATTATCCTCAGGGAAATGGTCAGGAAGAGGCTTCCAACAAAGCCATCCTGAAGATTTTGGGTATGTGTAGGATCATGATGGGCCAAAAGGTGGCGATATAATGGGTGTGGCTGACGACTTTTTTTTACCCAAAATTGATGAAACGAAAAGGGTTTTTAAAGGATATTCTCAGATTTCTACCAATATAAATTATGCTTTACTTTGAATTTAATAAATAATTATTATTCATTTTCTATTTGAATTACGACTAACATCCTGATTGATAGGCTGACTAAAAATAATTTATAGCTTTCAAATGGTATCACATTTTTTGAATCCAAAACATGTGTCACATTCTATGCTTTGCATACTATAGGATTAAAAAATAAATGAATTTCATGAAGTTTTGACCAAGTTAAGGTGGTTAGACATACGAGTTTTTATATTTTTTAAAAGTTGTAATAAAATATTCATAATTAATTATTTACTTGGAAAAAAATTACAAAAAAATATGCATCACATTTAGACATGATTCCTCTACTTATATCTAAAATTTTATAAAAAATATTATCATTTTATTGTGGTTAGGGTGGTCAGATAGACACCTACTTCTTATTTTTTCCTTAAAATTTAAGTACTATTGCATTGAAATTTTAAATTTTGACTGAATAGATTTATTTATTTTTTGAATAAACCTAGTAGTTTATAAACTACATTCAATTTTCCATAGATTCTATTCTTACATTTTTTGGAAAAACATAGATAACTTATTCAATTTTTTACGTCAAGTTGCCTAACTCTAATTTTTATGAATTTTTTGCCATTAAGGTCCTTTTTTTTCCATGATAATCCTGCACATAACCTTTTGAAGAAAACCGTTAATGATGCAGGACATGATTGACACATCCAATTGAATCTCCCTTTGTGGGCATATTGCACCAGTATTCACAAACCAACATGAGCTACACCATATGCTTTTGTATATGGGTTTGAGGCCATTGTACCTATTGAAGTTGAAATACTATCACTTCGAGTTTCCCTAAAAGATATTATCCCTGATGAAGACTATCCGGCCTCTAGATTACAAGAACTAGAATTGTTAGATGAGCAATGCCAACATGTAGTGAATCACCTAAAGGATTAGCAACAATGGATGTCCAAAAGTTACAACCATAGGGTTAAGCCCAAAACATTTCAAGTTGGTGACTTAGTGTTGAAGGAAAACCCACGCAATCAACAAGACAGAGAGAAGAAAGGAAAATTTGAACCAAATTGGTTAGGACCCTTTGTCATTGTGTCAGTTTATGGTTCAGGAGCATATCAACCATCTACGCTTGAAGGGGACCTATTTGAAGAGCTAATGAATAGTCTTAATCTCAAGAAATTCAACACATAAGTTAGCCGAAACATTAGAAAAAGTCTTGAAGAAATCCAAAAACATCAAAAAAAGTCCTGAAGAAATCCAAAAACATCAGAAAAAGTCCTGAAGAAATCCAAAAAAATTAGAAAAAGTCTTGAAGAAATCCAAAAACATCAGAAAAAGTCTTGAAGAAATCCAAAAACAGTAGAAAAAGTCATGAAGAAATCCAAAAAAATCAGAAAAAGTCTTGAAGAAATCCAAAAACAGAAAAGCCAAAACATCAAAAAATGTCCTTAAAAATGGTCGCCTTGGTGAAAACCTGGCAAACAGGCATCTTGGTGACAGCAAAAAAAATAAAAAAAATAAAAAAATCATAAAAATGAAAAAGTGCAATAAAAGAAATTAGTGAAGACCTAGCAAACAGGCGCTAGTTGTGGCAGGCTGGCTTCTTCTTCTATAAGAACATATGTTGACTTCTGGCTAGATACCATTAACATCCATATTCTTCATTCGAGCTACATACACAAATCCTGTGTGGCTAGTTATGTCTCATCTTGACTTTTTGACCATTGTACATATCTATAGTAAACTGATTTGTGTCCACTGGGGGAAAAATCCAGAACTCACTGGGGGCAAATGAACTTTGGGCTTGAACCAATAGGCAAACAACAATGGAAAAAATGCAATGAAAATAATGATCACAATGCATCCAAAGTGGAATAATCAATCATCATCAGAAACACATAAAACATCCTTGTCACATTAGAAAATCCATTAAAATATCAAAAATCCAAAAAATCCAAAAAATAGAGTCACCTTGTTGAATTGCATTATTGCAGTTCATTGTAATTAAGTGTTTGTTCATATCTTGGTCCTGTAAATCGGTTGAGTTGGTCGAACTACGTGATCTTTGCATGTATAATGTAGGAAAGACTTATCTTTGATAAACCCCTGAGACCCCTAGGATAGGTCTTTAGGTTAGGTCCTTGGTCAAAATCTCAGAAAACACCTAAAAAGTAGAAAAATCAAAAAAACCCTAAAAAAAATAGAAAATTAAGGTTACAAGGATGATGCTATTTTGAATCATGGTTTTAACAGTTTTACACAAATGTTCAATTTTTTTGCATTATGATTGATGTTATCATTTCTCAGGAGCATTTCAAGGATGTCTAAGAACCAGAAAAGCTATGATTGAGAATGATGTTTTTCTTTGTCTGTTGCTCATGAGTTAATCATTATTACTATGAGAATTGTTGTGGGACATGATCTATAGTGTATCACTGATGACATTCTGGATTCGCATAGGAAAACAGTTAAATTTTTTCCCATTTACGTAAGAAATGCTCAACTCATCTTGGTCTAATTATACCTAGATGCTTGTGTTAACTTGCATTATCAACTATCACAAAAGTAGTACTCAGGTCATTATGGTCTAATTATACCATGGATGTTTGTACTCACTTTCAACATTTTGAAAGCTCAATGATGATCATAAGCACAAGAAATCACTAGGATGCCATCATTGCATCATTAGCATTGCATATCTAGATTGCATTTATATTGGTTGCTATAATGGTATTTTTAGATTTTTCCAAGGTTGATGTTATTTCTATCATCAACAAATTGAGTACATTTGATATCACCAAAAAATACATCATTTAGAAGCATAAACATTAGGATGCCATTCATAGTATTATCATATCATCCAGGCATTCATTTAGGTCATTAATCACATATTTGCATTACGAAAAAAATCCAGGAAAAACAAATACATTAATCATATCATTTTCATCCATAACCATTTAGTAATGCATCCTAGAGATCAACATATGTAAAAAATCATACATGCATTAGATCATAATAGTTGCATCAACAAAATACAAAACATAAGTTACAATGGGACTATATAAATTCATTCATTATTATAATTATTCATCTTTTCATTAACATCATCTTGCATATCATACATCATACATAATTGCATCAGAAAAATACAAAAATAATAGCATGTAGACATTTGCATAAAACCGCATAGGATCATAACACATAACATGCATGACATCTATATAATATCATCATCATAAAAACATAGCATAACATTGCAGGACATGGAAATTAAATTCATCCATCATAAACCAATGCATAAACACATAGGATCATCAACATCATCACTACACATATATATCTCAAAAATATATCAAATGTACAAGGATATCAGAATGATCAGAATACGTCATCATCAAGAATGGTGGCCACATAATCAAGTATCATAGTATACATCGCAATACATCAAATATCATAAACTAGGTGGTACTACCTCCTAAGGTTGTTGGCATCGCTGGACCTGTACCTCACCCTGCTATACGTGAGGGACCTACACCTGGATCCCTTCGATCCCCTGGAAATGGTTGTGTCACCCCCATACTCACCATCTGAGACTATGATCTACTCCTCTGAGATCTACTGAAACTCTCTCGCCTCTCAGGAGGAACCAACTCATGATATCGATCCTTGTAAAATTGAGCCTCCTGAGAGGTGCGTCGAATCTCCCTAAAATAATTAGCAGCTCTCGATGCCATGGCAGCCTATTGCAATATCTCTATAATTGCCTCTTCCTGCTTGACTCATCATCTTAGTGCATCTCTCTCTATAGTTAGTGTTGTAACTTGTCCTTGTGCATGTCCCTGACCCTGTAGGTCTGTCAACTGCTACCGGGTAACATCTCTCTTGGTTGTCAAAGTATAAATCTTACCTTGTGCTTGTAAGAGCTATGCCTGCACTTGGGTCAACAACTGGGTTTGTGTCTCCAATTTCCCCTGTAACTGTGTAAGATGTCCCTGAACAGTATGGACTTGTGCATGTAAGGCGGTGATCTGGGCCTGCTGCTGCTAGGAAGGCAGGCGTATCTGCACACACTGTTATGTTGGTGCCACTAAGGACTGCCTCTTGCAAGGCATGTGGATTTCAAAGATGGAATGTGCTCTGCCTCCTCCATCTCCTCCACCTCCTCCCTTGTCATCCCCTCCATCACCATCATCACCCCCCTCTCCACCCTCTCCCTCCTCCTCATGCCCTCATCTCTACCTCGTCATCCTCAAATAGTGGCATGGGCTTGTCAGGACTTGAAATCCTTAGAAACAAATGCTAGCTACAATATTCTCTGTACTCATCACTCCTATAACCCTTAATTATCTCTAGATGATAATCCTACAACACTGGTTGTAAATGCAGGTACTCATCATTGGTGACATCATAAGACAACATCAGTCCCCACTCTATGAAATCCTGTTGCCTATAAGCATACAGGGCTGATCCCTAGGGCATCCCTTGCACTTGACCATACTGTCTTAGTACCCTTAGTAACAAAAATATCTCAATGATGTACATAGTTTTACCAATAAGATATTTGGCTGTCATAAAATAGGGAACCTCCAGATGGCCCTCTGCTCACTACTCACAATCCACATATGGCCACTAGATGACTGCATCCAAATCATCGAGAACTCATCGCCAATATTCTAGTTTTCCTAGCTTATGTTGGACAATTACGTTGACATAGCAATAAATGTATGGCCTCTTGAATGGTTATAATTTGTTAGTCTCAGGCTGTGTAACCACAATGTGCTCCCAAGCCCAAATCTAGAGCAATGTGACTTCGATAGAAAAGCTAGCCCCTCTAAGGTAGATGACCTAGTGAAAATCATGATATAGGTGAGCGAGCATACATGACCCCCAAGAAAAATGGGTCTTGAACTAAACCATTTGCTCCAGTGTGCGTCCCCAACCAACATAAAAAACCTTTTCCCTCTTGTCAAGATATAAAAAGCCACCGAAAAATCCCACAAGAATGGATGGCAAAGGAAAATCACTGGAAAATATCTCCAACTATGGCATCCAACATCCAAAAATTTGATCATCATGGAAAAATTGACATAGTGCATCTATCCCTCCCTACTCAGTAGAATCATAAGTGATGATCTCACCAACCATAGGAATCCACAAAATCTTGTACACATCCTCTAGTGTGACAACCATCTCTCTAGTGGGCAGATGGAAAGTGTTGTGGTCGCTATGCTACCTCTCTACTAGTGTTGTCAACAATCCCTAGTTAATCCTAACCTAGGGCATATCAATCAAAGTAGCCAAACCACATATATCAATGATATCTCTCTCAACATGGGATAACTGTGGAATCATCTCCCATGTTAGTGGAAATCGTTCTCGAGATTGAAGATTATCCAAGTCCATCTCCTATCATTTTTTAAACATCACAAATCAGCATATCAAATTGAAATCAACAAACCGATCAAACATCAAAATCAATCACCTTATCGATCCTAATGATATTTTCATCAAATCTTGTCAACATTTTTGTTTTGACTCTCGCCTATCATGAGATCAAGAAGACATCATCATTAGTGCATCTCGCCTATCATGAGGTCACTACATCATCTATCCTATCATCAAGAACCTAATCAACGATTGAAAGCAATTAATCATCAAAATTCAAGGAGAAAATAACAAACATCTTCATTCTGTCTTGGAAGTGCCAAAATAGACCGTGGAGGCACCATTTTGAGTGAACGTGTTATTTTGTAGCTTGGAGGCGCCATTTTTTGGAAAAAATGCCAAAACAGACCTTAGAGGTACCATTTAGATGGAAGCATTGGAGAAATCGGTAAAAGCGCCATTTTTAGTAGATGTGCCGAAGAAAAGGGAAAAAGCGCCATTTTGGGTGGAAGCACTAGAACAGGGCGCAAAAGCACCAAAACTCTAAAAATTGATCCATGGCCACTTGGAAGGGCCATTTTGGACCTCTTAGGAGCCAAAACGGCCTTTAGGTGTGCCAAAACTTTCGGCCAAAGTGCCAAAACTCCTAGTCTAGATGCCATGAAAAACTTTGGAAGTGCTAAAAGAGTTTGCAATTTAAAAATCCGAATTGAAAATGTGGAAAAATTCATTTCAAAATCACAAGGGAGGTTTCAAAATCTTACTGGAGGTCTGTATCCCATTGGACAATTGTGCCGTCGAACCCGCTCAAACCGATGTGTCTACATGGGGATCACCATCTTTCTCAAAAGCTCACAAATGCTCTCTCACCTCAAACAATTTTCAAAATGCAATTAGCACAAATGAACTCCTTTTTACTTTTTAACTCTTAATAAGGGTAATTAAGGGGGTTAATTTTGGTGGCATTATTTTAATTTCTTTGAGAGGCAATTAATTGGAGCAGCTCAGATTATTTCATATCAAGAGATAAATCGACACACTATTATCCAATCAGGATTTTATTATCGTCATCATCATCAAAAATCATTAGAAATTTTGAAAAATCATCAAAAATCCTTTATCATCACAAATTCCCTGATTTATCTCCTGAGGAGGCATACAGTCATAAATCCTCTAAAAAAACTGTCTGGGGCATCATTAATTTTTTTTTAGCAGCATTGGTAAATTTTTCTTTGAAGTAATTTGTAAACACATCACTTCAAAGAGGGGAAAAATGTATACACTCAAAATTGGTCTTGAGAATATTAATTAAATATTGATTATTTAACTAATAAATTTGTATTCCTCTACTATATAAATAAATCAATTTTATTTACATAGTTCCTTTCCTGTTAATTCTTCTATTCTAATTCACCTCTTTCACGATTTAATTAAAGTGAGCAAATCTAAATAATTGGTTTTATTTTAATTAACTTCCCTCTCACTTAATTCAAATTTTTAAATTTTAATTCCATCACATTTCTACATACTTTTCTCTAACTACCTTCCACCTCACCCTCCAACTCACCATGTGCCACATGAAAATAATAATAATAATTTTCTAAATTGGATAATTATTCTCAACAATTTAACCACCTTGAAGACACATGGCTTCTTCATCCAAATGATTCCCTCTTACACTTGGCAAAACAATTTTATTAAAGGGAAGATTTACCTTGTTTTCTTCATCCTTTTCATTCTTTTACGTCAGATTCTCTAGATTAAATCTTGATCACTCATGGTTTCCAACTCACCCAATGCCTTGGAAAAATCTATAAATTGAGCCCAATTTACAACTTTTGCATAAGGAGAAATTGCATAAGGTCACTTTGCAGAATTTTACTTGAGTTTTTAGAGCTTCATTTGCATTATCAACTTAGTATTTAGGATTAGTTTGTCAAATTTTTTTGGATCAAGGCTCCTTTAGGCATTTCATAGTTTTATTCATCATGTAAAATCAATTCTAATTTCATTAGTGTTAGAATAGTTTTGCATTATCTTTCACTTCCTATCATTTTGTGCATATTGACTCATTTTACCATGTCAATTTATCATTTCATGCAATTGAATTCATTAAATCATATAGGTGTAGGTTCATAATCTACATTATAAATGGATAGGCTACTCATTTTTTAGATGACATCTCAGTGGCTTGTGCAAGAACAAGATCTAAGAGCATGAATTACTTAGACATTTGAGAATAGAGGAGGGTATGTGCAGGATCATGATGGGCCAAAAAGTGGCAATATGATGGGTATGTTGCTGATGACTATTTTTTTACCCAAAATTGATGAAATGAAAAGGGTTTTTAAAGGAGATTCTCAACCTTCCACTGATATAAATTATGCTTTACTTTGAATTTAATAAGTAATTATTATTCATTTTCTATTCAAATTATGACTAAAGTCCTGATTAATAAACATTTATAGCTTCCAAATGGTATCAAATTTTTTGAATCCAAAACATGCATCACATTCTATGCTTTGCATACTATAGGATTAAAAAAAGAAAAAATTAATTTCATGAAGTTTTGACCAAGTTAAGGTGGTCACACATATGGGTTTTTATATTTTTAAAAAAGTTGTAATAAAAAATTCATAATTAATTATTTACTCAGAAAAAAAGTACATTAAAATATGCATCACATTGGGGCATGAGTACTCTACTTATATCTAAAATATTATAAAAACATATTATCATTTTATTGATTTTATAATAGCATAATTCAAATTATCTAACCACCCTAACCACAATAAAATGAATAGAATATATAGAAAATTGAATGTAGTTTCTAAACATTGCTCACACAATGAACATCTACAATGAATAGGATTCATAAGGTGGCGCCAAGATAAAATAGCTCTTCCAATAGTTGGTGGATTATCTGTATATTTGAATTAGTCAATATCAAATATGTGACATATAGACCAAATTGACGTAGTATTCATATGATTCAACTCCTTTCATTTATCAAATTGATGAAGTCGACGGCTTGCTATTAAAGCTCCATATTTTTGGTTTGATATTTACCAATGACAAGGCATTAGAAAGAGTTTACTAATTCAAAGTTATACCCAACTAAGACATCGACTAAGTCTCCTCCAAATATCAACTTAATGTTGCAAGCTATTTTGAAGTATATGTGTTCCTTTATGCATGGCAACATGAGTAAAACTCAACCTCTCAAAGTAAAACCATATGTAATATAATCGACCTCTATCAATGTTAGTGATAGTCGATTTCAAGCACGTGATAACATATTTTATATATATTAATATATATAATATCACATATACATATATATAAATATCAACGTATATCTATATATATGTATATGTATATATATTTATATATGTTAATTTATATATATATATATCATATTCCAACTATGTATGTATACATTCAATATACAAATAAGTATAATCAAGATAGTGTTCACATAATAATCACAATATATCGATTGTATACATATATATATGTATATAAGTATATGCCTCTATATACATGTATGTACGTATGTATAGATATATCGATACATGAACGTGTCTGCATGTCCATTGCCATCGTACACATGTATCGATACATATATACATATGGATATATATTACTATTCATATATATGTATACACATTTGATTCACCTAATAGCCATACACAATTACTATTATATTGATAAGCATCTACGTGAGGCACATCTATACATATACATATACATGTTGTTAGATCCAATTGACATGCATGTGTATATATATACACATACTCCACGTATGTCCCACTCATCAATACAAACATAGTAATACAAGAAAGAACTCATAAGCCCAAACAAATAAACATCACCCAAATAATGCACTCAATAGTAAATAAGACTCTTACTAATGCAAACACATCAACTAAGGATGACTTACCAACTTCCCACATAATGAATCAACTCAATTATTCTACTGTGGTGTGTGTGTAAGCTCAGATAGTTTACATTATTGGTTACTCAACCAAGTTCTTCTCCTAAGTGATAGTTCCCCTCTGTCTAGAGGAATTGAACATATACCTGCAACCACTAACACATGCCCACATAATTCAGTTGTTTAAAAAGTATGTAGTATACGTAATACATCTCCAAAGTTAGAATATTAATTCAATAATCATTGATTCCACTTATATGCACAATATTTTCCATAACATCAAATGAAATAATATCATTCATTATGCATTGATAACAAGGTGCAAGCACAATTTATTCATCTCTAGAATTCACAAATTACATTCATATTTACCCTACATAGTAATAGTAAATAGTAATTACACAATTGGGGTGTAACATCCTAGCTTGACTTGGTTTAAAATGACCTTTATACTCTATAACTAGGTTACCCCCCTTTCCCACATATCTGACCAATCCTAGGAATAACCCACATAGCATCACATAACTAAAATGAATTAACTACCTAGTATCTTAAAATACAGAAGTTATCCCTTTTCCTATGGATCATCCCAACCCAAGGAATAACCTAATCATCCATATGGTATTCACAATGTCACAACATCAAATGAATCTATTTCAAAAAGTATAATCTCAACAATAAATGTCTCTAATCAAGAATATAACTCAACAATAAACGAATCCCATCAAAAGTATAATTCTCATCAATAAATGAATTCAATCAAAAGTATAAAATTCAACATTAAATGACCTCAATCAAAGATATAAACAACAATCAAATGATCAATCAAATTATATAGGTTAATCTTAAACTATGTGCGTAAACCAACAATCAAGTAAAAATCATACTACTTATGCGCTAATCTATACTCACTACTTTATGCGCTTTGCTATCACCCTAAACCTTATTCTATTCGATGCTTCAAGCATTGGCTTAATTTTTAGTATCCATAGTCTTTCAGATTAACACACAACCTTTACAGTAATTTCCTATGTATATTTCATATGCAAATATGTTTTGTCTTTCTCTATAATTCATTGGCTTATAATCCACGAAAAGCTACAACTTGTATTCATATACATGCCTCACTCATTTATTTGCATTTAAACTCTATTTCCTATACTTGTGCTGCATTTGAATGCCTTACTTATTCACCCTTCATATTATAATGTTGCTGTGTTAAAGGATAATCAAAGTTGGACTTATGAATTTTGCTATTGGTTTATATAATGGTCTTTATGCGCATATTACACTTTGCAATGTAATCATATATGAGGTTGCCCCATCATATGGTGCTATATTTAAAGTGCTAAATCAATACAAAGAATGGATTTTACAAGTCTTTACTTATTCATAGTTTCGCTTCATATGGGTGCTACATTTACTTTTAAAATACATTTTAATAATATTATTGTAATTTTGCAAAATTGCACCTAGGGGAAATTTCACATTTTAGCACTTTTCCTAGAATTTATGGTACCTAAATGCATTAATGACAAAAGCCCTATGGGTCAGAATTTCATGATTCTAACTCCATGTGGTCCAATGGCGAGACAATAGTAGCTTGATGATCTATTTCCTAAAAACTTGTGTCTTGGATGCTTGCATGGTGCATGGACATCTGTACGACATGCTAGCATCTTGGAAATTTTTTGAGTTTGAAATTGGGAATCTCAAATATTGACTCTTGACATGTGTCTCTATAGCGAAGCCTTCGGGTGTAACAAACCTAGGCCGCCCTTGCATGCAAAAAATCCCTTTCTTGGCTCTCATTTTGGGGGTTGTCTCATTCATTCAAGGCTCTCTCTTCAGTTTCACTTCTTTCTAACCTCTTCTACAAGAGAAGCTTTGTCAGACTGAGGTCCTCCCAATAGCCAAATCTCTCTAGAAAGTATTCTATGGTGCATTTGTGTGTTCAAGAGGGGGTCGAGGCCTATTGGTAATGCTCTCTTGCTCTTTTCTATTTGTGAATAGATTAGAGCTCTTTGTTCATTTAATATTTGGTGGTGCAAGTCCTCCTCCTAAAGTGAGGATTGTTTTCACCACTCCCTTTTTATCCATATCAATTACTCTCTCTATCTATCTGGCTGTTCATCAAGGTGGGAACACCAAATTGGGGGTTTGACTGCGGAAAACCCCTATACAACCCAAACATTTTTCCTCATTCATCTTGTGTACAGGTTGCTAAAGTGAAGCTTGGAGTGCAGATTCAGATGTTTGGTTGTTTGTAAGCTCCCTCTTAGATCTCCTTGTACTTTCTCTTGAATTTTGTTCTTTATCTCATTATTCTATTTAATGGACTCAAGATCTAGGTTAGATAGTAAAGTTCTAGTTTTCCTATTTGAGTCTTTGAGCTCACTGTTGGTTAGGATTCCAACATGTCATTTGGAAAATAGTGCGCTATGTTGGTGTCCTGAATCCATGCTATAGTCCTTTGGTTGAGAGGTCTTCTTTCGGAGGTAGGAATCTAGAAGCTTTGCTCTCCCAAGTTCTTAAGCAGTCTTTTATGATAATAGTCTAGATATACTTTCTTTGAAATTTCTTCATTTGACCTATGTTGAGGTGGTTAAGGGTAGTTCACTCCTAGGGATTCTCTTGAGAATGAAGAGACTTGTGAGCGATGAATCCCCCTTATCTCACATTTTGGTTCAATTCTCTTGATGATTTCTTAGAAGTATCTTCCCCTATCCATAAATCTTTCAAAAAAATTTCTTCTTCGTAAGTTGAAGAGTCGATAAATGTTGTGGTGGTCTCTATGGCTTCTTCAAGCCCTCATAAGCCCATCATTTACTTAAATCTAGTCATCTCTTCTCCCAAGAAGGATCATTCTGTCTATGGAATTTCATATCGTGATGATTTTCTAGATTTGTATTCAAGGTTCATAAAAGCTATGAAATCTACTTCTTATAATGTTGTCAGGAACACATATAATACAAGAATAAACAATTTTTTTTTGGATCAACAACCTTTTGTTTCTACATCTCAACTTACTCAAGTTCCTACTTCTTTACCACCTTCTCAACCGAGTCTTCCTCCAACACCTAAACCTATGACTAAAGCACTTGGTGATTATGATCTTGTCGAGCAACTTCGTGTTACTCTAGCTAAGATCTCACTTTGGGATTTGTTTTAGGCCACTACTATTTACCAAGGTATGCTTCAAGAAGCCTTGTAGAAGATCCTCCTATCTGCCTCTGCTGGGCTGATGCATGTTAATGTGTTGATTTCTCATTATCGTGCGGATTTGCTGAATATCACATTCTATCCGCAATAACTTCCGCCTCTAGATGTGTAGAAACAAGTGGACCATTTAATAATTATAGTTAATGTTAATACTATTGGTATTAGGTGTACCCTCGTTGACACCGGTTCGACCCTCAACATTTGTGGTATAGATATATTACCTAAGATTAAAGTTGATTCTTCTTCTTTAGCTACTTCTTTGTTTATTCATGGGCTCAATAATGTTAGCCACAGGCTGTAGGCACGATAATGTTGCCTTTGTAGCTAGGCCCCGATACCTTACCCACCTTGGTTTATGTGATTTCTAGTCCTTTACCTTATAATATATGCTTTTTGGGAGACCATGGATTCATGCTATGGGTGTTGTAACTTGCACTCTACATTTTTCCCTTAAGTTTGTTGCAAATAATCGAGTAGTCATAGTCAAAATTGACCTAGAAGTTATTCACCTTTGTCAGCCAGTGACTGCTGGTCGAGCGTCGGTTATCTCCACTCTTAATAATTATGTTCCATCCTTGACTTCTGATGCGATGGCATGTTCCTCGGTGATACCCTCTATGGAGGTTGTCCCTGAAGTGAGCACTGCTAAAGAAGAACTGCCTAAAGTAGAGAGTCGTAAGTCCTCCCCGTCTACTTCTTCTAAATCTAATGCATTAATTGGTGATGATTGGGTCCTTGGAATTCTCCAAGTTCTTTATTTTGGAATACAAAGTGAACCCAAGTCATCTAAAACTTCCAATAACCTCGAATGCCTCTGATGAGAAAGCGAACAACACTCCTATTGAAAAGGAAAGTTGTAATCCTATTCAGGAGACCAATCATTCCTCTACTAAGGAGGATAATATTTCTCTTGCTAAGGAGGTTAATGTTTTTGAATGAAGTAAAGGAGATTATTTTTCTCTCGTAGATGCATTCGATGTCCATTGGTTGAATGATGCTCTCTACGTGGAACCACCATCTCTCAAAGTTTTGTAAATGTGCTATGGTTTTGGCTATAGACTTGCTTCTCAATATGGACATGGGAAAAAGTCCTTTGACATATTGAGCAAGGGATTCAGGTCTCTATCTAGTTTAAGCCTTGTAAGTGCTATCTGGGTTTGGGATACTCAATTGAACAAGCTAAGCATAAACCTTGGTGGAGTGTTAATATGATTTCAGTCAAACCTCTTGGTTGGGTCCATCCTGAATTGGGAGAGGATGGGGAAAAGGCCGAATAAGTCCCTCTAGATGTTTTCTCTTTGGATGAAGCACTTGAGGAATTCTTAGGTGTGTACTCCTTCTTGCCTCCTTTTCATCATAAGAGACGATTCCCATATTGCTTGAGTAAATAGGCATATTTTAGAGAATCTGTCTTGAGTGTTGATGAGGAGGACCCTCTAGCTAATGTTGATAATGGTGTTCCAATACTACATCTTGAAGACCATAGTTCTCTTCTCAAATGAGATACTATTGAAGTCTTGATGGATCCTAAATCTTCTAAAAAGGTGATTAAGATCAGGAAGTGCCCTTTTTTTGAGGAAGCTATGGAGCACTCCGACCTTCTACATTCTCACCTAGGTATATTTTCTTGGATGTATGAGGACATGACCAGTATTGATGAGTCTATAGTGGTTCACAATATTGTTCTATGTTCTGATGTCAAGCTAGTTAAGAAAAAATCTGAAAGATCAATCCCAAGGTCGTGTTGTTGGTTAAGACTGAGATTGAGAAGCTATTGAAAGTAGGCTTTATCTGTCCAATCGACTACTCCCTTTGGATCTCAAATATTATTTTTGTTAGTAAACCTAATGGCCGTATTCATATATGTATTGAATTTCATGATCTCAACAAATATTCTCTTAAAGATGATTTCTCCTTACCTAATATAGACATGATTGTGGAATCGACTGCTGGCCATACCTTATTATATTTCATGGATGGCTTCTCGAGTTACAATCAGATCCATATTAACCTAGAAGATCAGTACAAGACAACCTTCACTACCCCTTGGGGTACTTCTATTATGTGGTCATGCCATTTGGGTTAAAGAATGTGGGAGAAACTTACCATCAGGAAATGACCCTATTATTCCATGAATTCATTCATAAAATTCTAGAAGACTACATTGATGATATCTTGGCACAATTTATAACCCATCAGGATCATGTGAAAAAACTTCATCATATTTTTAAAAGAGTTTAACTCTATAAGATGAGGCTTAATCCTCTTAAGTGTGTCTTCGATGTAGACACATGAAATGTTTTGGGATTTATAGCCTCACATCATGGCATTGAGGTCAAAAAAAACAAGATCGATGCAATTATTAACATGCCTCTACCTAGAAGTATTACAGAGTTACACAGTTTACAAGTGAAGATTTAGGAAATTTTCTTATTCACATCTCAATTAGCTGATCGTACCCTTCCTTTCACTTTTTTGTTGAAAAAAGATGTTCGCTTTGTATGGGATGAAGAGTGCTAGAAGCCTTTTGAGTCAATCAAAACTTATTTGTCCAATCCTCCTATACTAATGCCATCTATAAAAGATAGACCCTTTTTGCTTTACCTTGCTGCATCACCATACACTTTAGTAGCCTTGTTCGCTTAGTATATGAGGATGCCGAGAAAGAGAGTGGTCAACTAAATTAGTTATGTCCTAGTTGATTATGAAACTCATTGTTCATCCATGGAGAAACAATGTATTGCTCTCATCTTTGCAATGCAAAAGATGAGACACTATATTCTTTATGCTGAAACACATGTTATTGTGAAAAGTGACCTTCTAAAGCATTTGTTCTCTAGTGCCGACCTTGTTGGGTGGTTAGTAAAGTGGGTAATGTTTCTTTCTGAGTTTGACATAAAGTTTGTCACTCAAAAATCAATAATCGGTTAAGTGGTTGCCAATCAATTGGTAGACACTTGTTCCTGGGCTTGTATTTATTCCCCAATGAGAAATTTTTTATAATCATGACCTTATGTGGAAAATGTATTTCGATGGGTCGAGATTTTAGATTACCTTTGGAGTAGGCGTAGTTCTGATCTCACTTGAAGGTAAGCTAGTCCCTCTCTCCTTTCAATTAGACTTCCCTTGTAGGTCAACAACATCACTGAGTATAAAGCTCTCATTGCTGGCTTGTGTGCCGCGATTGCACTAAAAGAAAAACATCTTTGTATACTTGGTGATTCTAAACTTATTGTGAATCAGATTGTACGAGAACCTATCAGGATAAGAAAAGTAAGTTGTCTCCGTATCAAGACTTGGCTTTTTCCTTGCTTAATCAATTCTCATCCTTCATGATAGACAATGTCCCTAGGAGAGAAAATCGACGCACTGATGCCATGGCAAGTGTTTCCTACCTGGTACCTTTGAATGAAGATATGAAAGAATACCACTTCATGGTTTAGGTCCTTCAATCTCTTCTAGTTTCCAATCTACCTAAATTTTATGCCATTGTATGTTCTCACATAGACTTGGGAGAGTGGTTTTCTAACATCTACAACTGTCTGAAGACTAGAAAATTTCCTTTCAGTCCTTTATGTTGTCTTGTCGGATGAACTCTCTATTGAAAATATTATAACAACTTGTTGTTTTAATGTCTCACTAAAGCAAAAATACCCCTTTCCCTTAAGGAAGCCCATTTGGGCTCCAAGGGTGGACACGTTGGTGGTAAATTCCTGGTGTGAAAATTGATCCATATGGGGTACTTTTGGGAGATGATGCAAAAAAATTCCTTTGATTTTATTAAAAAATGCCTACAATGTCAACAACATAGTCATCTTATCCATGCTCCTACACAAGAGTTGCAAAATGAGACCTCCCCTTGGCCATTTTCAAAATGGGTTTTGTATATTATTGGAAAAATATCACCTCCTTATAAAGGACATACCTTTATCATTACTGTTATAGATTACTTCACGAAGTGGGGTGAAGCCATCCTACTTTGATCTAAAAATGCTGAAGCTATTTGTAGATTTCTTCTAAACAACATCATTTCTTGTTTTTGATTTCCTTCTACACTTTTTTCTAACAATGGCACACCATTCAAGAACAAGGAAGTAAAGCAATTCTTGGAGAAGTTTCACATTCAACATAGATTTTCTACACTATATTATCCTCAATCTAATGACCAAGCTAAAAAATCTAACAAGACTCTTGAGCTTACTCTTCGCAAAATAGTGAATAAACATGGTAAGGATTGGCATGTTCAATTAACATATGCTTTATGGGTCTATCACATGAGTTTTTGTACAATGATAGGAACAACGCCCTACAACCTCGTGTATGGTTCTAAAGCTATAATTCCTTTAGAGTTGGAAATTTTATCTTTGCAAGTTTCCCTTAAGGGGTTAATTGATGATGAAACTTATCGAGCTAATCATTTGCATCAACTAGAGATTCTCAATGAACACCAATTATAGGCCCTCGGTCATCTTAAAGTTTATCAATGACTGTTATACCAACAATATAATCAAGGTGTACTTCCTAGGACTTTCAAGGTAGGTGACCTGGTTCTCTATGATAATCAGATAAATGTAAATGCACTGCCTAATCAAAGGGGAAAATTTAGTCCTAATTGGTTGGGCCCTGCATTTTTATCTTTGTGTGTGGCTCAAGTGCTTATGGGTTATCATCTATGGATGGGATGCCTTTAAAAGAACCTATTAATGTAATGCATCTTTTCTGATACTATGCATAGTGTCTAATGTGTTACATGTACAATGCTCACTCTTTAAGGGTTGTAGCATTGCATATGTTGAAATTTATTCATTAACACATCATGAAATTTTTTGTGTTATGATGCAACCATGTGTGTGTGTGTGTGAGACATACATACGTGTGCTTCGCTATTCTATCATCCATGCATTACATTATATCTTTTTAGGAAATTAGATCATCATTGTATTTAATTAACATACATCCATGTGTGTTCATTAAATCATGATAGTTGCATCTAATGTAAACATCCATCCATGCACATATAAAATCCATAGCATCAAAATACATAAAAGTAAGGAATATACACATCAAGTAAACAATCCCATAACATCAGAATTAGTATCTCATGTATATATGTATAAATATCAAATGTCATGTACATGTATCAAGCCAATATGGTCAAAAAATGATTTTCTACTGTATATATGTATGAGTTTCTATACAAAAAAAGATCTACAAATAAATGTCGTGGCAACAAAAATGATATACAAAAAGAAGCTCTCTCTGGCCTGGGCATGTGGCTCCCAGTCCTTCGGCTCTGGCTACAGCTAGGGGCCAGGCTATATGGTGGAGATAGATCGGGAGTAGTGTGAGTGTGAGGTGGACATCACTGCACACATCCCCCTAATCTCTCCCTCAAGAGAGCATATCTGCATACGACCTGAATGAGCTCTTGCTACAAGTGCTAATCACCCGCCGGGATCACAACTGCTAACTATCCCACAAATTTATTAAGACAACAATAAAGGGTTTCATGTGCCTACTTGGTAGCATTAGCCCTTGTCACGATCACATCTCACTCTATGAGTGTTGTCCACAACTCCCTCGACAACTGGTCACATTGCCCCTAGAATGTGGTAGAAACAATAGTCTTCTACACAATCTCTACTTTTGCCTCCTTGTAGGTAGTCCCTTGACACATTACCGGCTCAAAAAGGTGGACATGAAATCTGACTAAAAAATTTTGGTACAGATCTAAGACTCCCCCTAGATAGGCACAACAGGGGCCACCTCTGATAAGTATTGGGTAAATAACCCACTCCATCCCTGAGTATCCTCTACAACCACAAAGAGAGAATGTATATTAGTACCATGAAATGTATAGATATTAAACCAACACAATATACATGTACATGAGATAAAAATTGAAAGAATTAAAGTGAAATGACATAATCAACTATCATACTTGGATCCCCTAGCTTCTAGAATGGGTTAGGGGGAGAGGAGCTTCGTCCCTACCCCCCAATCGGCAGTGAGCTACCTCAGACACTACAAGGGCTAATGGTGCTGATGAAACCAAAGTGGCTGGTGGAGAAGAGGACATCCTCCATCATCACCTTGGCCTTGAGTGCAACGCCTCTAACCTCCTCATGCTCCTGCTGCTCCTCCGCCATCTCCATTTCCTTGGTGCCTCCACCTTTTCCTAGATGGCTATGAAAGCACGTCCCCCTATAAACTAGGATCCCCCATGGGGGCATATGCCAAAAAAATGGGGTGGGATGGTAATTTTCCTACCATGTCAAAAAATATCAGGTTACGCCGACATTGTCCACTGTTCCCATCATCGGTAGATCAGTATTGTCAGCCTTGTCATCGAAGAGGTAGATGTCTATTCGAGTGGGACATGAACGATCCCCCAACCTTTCCATGCTTTGAACAACTCAAGTGTATGTGGGGATAGGAGGGGGGATAGTCTAGATCCACCCATGCTATCACATGACTTGGCTCCAATAGCATGGTATGATAATAAAATTGGTGCAACCAAGAATGAAGTGTTCACCTTGTAGGTTCCAAAGAACCTACCATCATCAACCTACTAGAATAGCCGATGGGGTCTTCATCTAATAAAATTTGGCATCAAGGTATCAAATTATAGCCACTAGAACTACATATCATCGTGTCTCCACTACCAAGTGGGATCGTAGTAGTGGGCCATCAAAACAATGTAAACGTGCATCTACGTGAAGCCCTCTAGCCTCGTGCATGTGATGTGGGTGAAATCCCAAAATTGCAGGAGCGTGCATGTAGTGATGCTACGATACTCGTAATGCACGTATTGGTTGAGCTCCTAGCATAGGTGCACGAGCATGTTGTGCCCCCACGCAAAAACTATGTGCCACTCCACCATCTCCCAAATGGTGTAGGCAAGGCCCTCATGTAGGTGGGAACCCCACCCATCTATGGTGATATGTGCAGTGAAAGTGACCACCATGACATGGCGTAGTAAAGGGATAGTGGTTTGGGTCTAATCAAACCATCAGGTGTATATGTGTCCAGTCCCATCCCCGTCGTTTGTATGACCAAAGTAGTATCAAACCCCATCTGATCACTCCTATGCTAAGTGTGTGTCATCCAACTCCACCCATCTTCCATGAATGGGAAGATCGAGGGTACGGTAAAAATCCTCCAAAGTAATTGTCATCTCTCTAGTGGGAAATTGGAAGCTTGATGTGGTGACGTCCCACCTCTTCATCAATGCCATCAACATCCAATCATGATAGATCATCTATGACATGGTGTAAACATTCCAGAGACTGACACACTATAGATGTGTGACCTCATCCCCAAATATCTAGTTCCTCTGGTCTTGAAGTAGGTGCAACACCTATTGGTTATAATTTTTTTAAGAACCAAACTGATCTCTAGAAATACCTATGGATTTTTCCATTTCCAATTATCAACACTTCCAAAGGGACTGGTGAATGAATGAATAGAGGTTTCTAAACTTCTATTCCTACTCTTT
>VDFB02124848.1:125691-159722 GCA_007258455.2 Sequoia sempervirens | reverse complement strand
ATCACCTCCATATACCGTAGGCTACATGTCCGTCCGCTCTGATTTGGTAGCAGTATCCCACTAATCAATCCACACAAGAATAATGGTAAAACTGGCACCCCTATAGTCAAACACTCATCCAAATCCAACTGCCCCTTCACCAGAGGCAGCCTTACATGACTAAACAAAACTCTCAAAGTCTCATCTAACACTGCCCCGGTAGACACCACCTCGCTCACTAACCGACCGGCAATTGGTAGTCTCAAAATACGCCATACGTCTTCCAATGTGACGGTCATCTCTCCTGTAGGAAGATGGAACGTCGATGTCTCTGAGCTCCATCTCTCTATCAATGCTATCAGCATCGCCGGATGGGCTCTAACCACTAGAAACTGCACACAATGCCCCAACCCTACGTGATCCAATGCTGCCTGGTCCTCCCCGTTCATCGTGGCTCTCGTCACCGCCATCACCTCCGACCGCTGCTCGTGCATTTGTAGTCGCTCAAAGCTTTGCATACATGCACATTTTTACCATTAGTCCTTTTTTTTTATTTTTATGTTTTTTCTGCCTCCCTTCGTCCGCCCCCTGTCTTCCCGCTGGGTTAGCCTGCCCCCCCCACAGGGCGGCGAAACCGCCCCCGCAGAGGGGTGGCTTCGCCCCGCACAGGGCAGCGGGTCCGCCCCCTTGTAGACGGGCGGGACCGCCCCACAGAGGGGCGGCTCCGCCCTCGTAGCGGGGTGGGACCGCCCCGTGCAGGGCGGCGGGACTACCCCCGCAGGAAGGCGGCTCCACCCCTGCAGGGGCTGGGACCGCCCCGCGTAGGGCGGCAGCTCCGGCCCCGCAGGGTGGCGGCTCCGCCCCTGCAGGGCGGCGGCTCCGCCCTCGTAGTGGGGCAGGATGGACCCGTGCAAGGCGGCGTGACCACCCCGCAATGCGGCGGGACTGCCCCCATAGGGGGGCAGCTCAGCCCCGCGCAGGGCGACGGAACCGCCCCGCAGAGGAGCGACTCTGCCCCCGCGGTGGGGCAGGACCGCCCCGCGCGGCGGCGGGACCGCCCCCACAGAGAGGCGGGACCACCCTATGCCAGGGTAGCTCGGCCCCAGGCTGCGGCGGCAGCGCCCCAGCTTGGGGCGGCTCCGCCCTAGCCTAGTTTGGTCCCCCCCTGCACTTCCTCAATTTGGCTTTTTTTAACGTAAATTAATTTGAACCCATTTTGCTAATTTTCGTCCTCGACAAAACCCACATTTTCAAATTTGAATTTTTTACATAAAAAATGTGTAAATCACATATGAGGGTTTTTATTGCTACTCACATGCTATCTCGCTACCTATTGTACATTGCCCGTACTCTCCGTCACCACGATCGATTGTCATTGTCTGTCGGATTGCCTCCTCATTGTTTTCACTCTTTCTCTCAACCACTACAGTGAAAATGACCAAATTACCTTTTTAACCCCCCTTCCTCCAAAAAGGTATTTTTTACCTTTTATTTAACTTTTTATTCCTCTAACTAATCCCAAACTTCCCGAGGCTGCCATTTGCAAACCGTGTGTCAGATCACCTCCGTTCAAAAACCAAAATTGCTTAGTTTTCTGAGTTCTATCCAATGGTATCATTCTTTCTTTCCTATTAATATGTCGTCTGGGGACCCCTTTTTCCTTCCCCAACCACCCTCTCAAGGGGGCATACCCTCTTACCATTCCTCCATTCCTTCAACTCAGTCATTGAGACATTATTAACCTTTTCATGCCAGAGACATCACCATCTTTCACCTCTTGCCTCATTAGCATTTTATTTTTCTTCGAAACACTATTATCCTAACAATATTTCGAAGAGGGGCAAAATGTAGACATCTAAATTTAGTCACTTCCATATGATTAAATTTACTACCTTCCTGTCTATCATGTTAATATTAATTTATTAAATTAATATTACACCTTTTGTCTCATATTGGTAAAGTATTTAATTTAATAATTAATACTTTGTTTTTCACCTTATTCCTCTCTAAATTAAATAAATACGCTAATTTATTTAATTTAGTCATTTTTTCCCTTTTGATTTAAAATCAATTTAAAATTCCTCACTTTCTCTCTCCTTGTCACACCCTCCATAACCTTGCCCTAATCTGAATTAATTTAATTAATTCATGATTATGATGTGCATCCTCTTAATCAGAGATTAATGTCACATCCTCCTACATTTGCCACTTGCCTCTAATCTTCCATTAGTTAGCTTAATCCAATGTTTGCACAACTTTAACCAAGGTCATTAGCTAAATTTAGCACCACTTTTTGGTCAATTCTTCCATTTTTCCTTTTTGGATATTGACCCCCTTTCCCATGTGAATTTTTAATTCACATTTATTTGTCCTAAGTTCATCTTCTTTATATGTGAATTTTTAATTCACATTCTATTCTTCCAAGGCTTCGACAACCTTGGACTTGTCACAATCTCCACATGTGACCAAGTCCCACCTTTTTGGAGCCCATCTTTTACCCTTTAGATCATTTTAGGAATGTGAATTTTTAATTCACATTTATATCTCCAACCACCTTTCCTTTTCCCATGTAGATTTTTGAGGAATTCTAAAATTTCTCAAATGTCCCTTTCACTCCCATTTGGGGACAAAAAATCCCTTTTTGTGGAAATCTTCTCACTCTCTAAGGTGCATGTCCTTTTTCCACCTCATGTACCTTCTTGACAACTCATCTCCATCTCATATCCCCTTGGCCACTTCACCCTCCACATGTCAAGATGTGAGGGCTTGTGAGTTTTCAACCCACCATAGCCCTTCATCTTGACCTTGTTGGATCAATCTTGACCGTTGAATTCTCTAGAGAATTCAAATTCTTTTATAAATACCCCCTTCTCAAGGGCATTTTCAACACTTAGCCATTTGATAACTACATACTGCCAAATTATATCCTCAATCATTTTCCATCATTTAGCCATCTCTCTTGATCATATTGCACATTGAATCTTGCATTTTAGTCATTCAAACAATCATCTAAGGAGCACACAACCATTCCAAGCAAGGGCCAATCAAAGGGATATCAACATCAAGAAAGGTGAAGCTACTTGTATTTCATTTTATTTACATTCCTTTTCGTTGTATCACTCTTTTGGCTAATCTTGAGGTGTCCTTGGTATTTTGTCATTCACATTTCTTAGTTGTTTTGCACATTTAGAGAAGGATAAATTCTAAGGTATATAGGTAGAATTAAGGATATTAATTAAATAATAGAGATATCACTTAATTAATGCAAATAAGGGGATGCTTAGACAAAAGGGGATAAATTTGGATAAATTAAGTGTCCAAATTTAGGTGTCTACATTTTTCCCTTCTTTGAGATGGTGTTATGAAATAGCATCATTTCAAAGAATATTAAAACATAGGACTTAGAAGAAGATGGTTAGATTGGGAAAGATGCCCCAGTCATTCAAAGAAATGACTAGGAGGGGAAAAAATGATCAAAATTAGGGATGAAGGATGCCCCCTCGAGAGGACATGTGGGTTCAAGAGAACATAGGTGTGGTCTCAAAATGGAGGAGATGATGCAAGGGTTATATGAGGAAGAGGATGCAAAGGGTATATGAGGAAGATGATGCAAAGTGATGGGTAAGAAAGGATGAAAAGGTGGAAGGAGATTGGGAGGGGAGAGTGGAGGATGAATGGATGGAAATTTTGATAGATGAGAGGATGGAGATGAAATGCAATCCAAATGCAAATTTTCATCTTTAGGAGCATTTAGTTTTGCTATAGCAGAAGACATGATACACCAAGGTGTAAAGGACCAAGGTAGATTAGTGTCTAATGCATGAAACAAACACATCAAACAAGAAGGCTACCCAAAACCCCAAAGTCGCGATGACCTTGGTCGGGCCAGGTATTGGGATAACCACAAGCACATAAGGATTCCCCAGTGTAACAAAATACCTCAGGAATCTTGGTGGGTACTACGTGAGACAACCGAGAAGACAACAAAGAAAATATCAAGATACGCCCTTATGTTGACTAGTCAAAGCACAACATGATATGATGGATCAAGGCGACCATGACAAGTGATGATAGGGAGCTCAAATGATAAAAAAAAGCCAAAAAAATCAAAAGATCGCAATCAATTTCAAACATCCTTTGGCATAGGGTCAAGGGGATGGATGGGATTGATGAGGTCTGTTAGGAAGGATGCATCCTATTGAGACCGATGATGGATACTAAACTAAAAGATTGATGACACATGATATTCAAAACCAATTGGATTTGCTGATACAAGTGGATCTCATTTGTTAAGAACTAGCTAGATAAGGGCATAGCTCGATGATGTGAAAAAAGAGACATGACACAAGATAGGAGATTGACACATCCTAGCGACCTAGGGGCTCGAGGGCCGATCAAAGATTAGCCTTGCCTACGTAAAAGTGCAAAGCCCTCGTAGTTCGATAAAAGGCTGATGACAGACCATGATGGAGACTTCAATGGATGACAGAGATAGGATGGAGAAAAGGAGAAAAGTGGACAATGAAGATCGATGAAAGATGATAAAAGAGTAGGCAGACAAAGCACCAGGGGCAGATCAAATGATTGACCTTGCCTATGTGAAAGAGTAGGGGCAACGTAGTTCAAAAAAAGGCTAAAGACAAATGATGGATAAAAGATGATGAGATAACCATGAAAAGTAGATAAAATGATGGGACTGATACAATGAGACAAGATAGACCTGCTGGATTAGATAGGATGATGGTGACTACACAAAGCTCAGGGATGGGATAGTTATCCAAATCAAGAAAGATGAAGTGGGAGGATGACAAGATGGATAGATGAATGATGAGAAAGGGTAGGAGATTGAAAAGAAGGTAAACGAAGCATAAGTGATGATGATGAAGTAGATGGCATTGGCTTGCATGGGGAGTAGCCTATAGCTAGATACCAATGACAAGGGATTATGAGATGGTATGAGGATAGATGATGGGGGGGGGGAAATGATTGTTTGGATTGATGGATAAGAAGAAAAGGATTTGTATGAGGAAAAGGTGACCAAATGGATAGATGAAAAGGGATGCTATGATGGAAGGATAGGAAGATAAGGATGGAGAGATGGATATAAGGATTGTTTGGAGGGATAAAAGATAAGGATGGGGAGATGGATATATTGATAAGGAGATGAGGATAGGAAATGGAAGGGATTGCTCTGATGGAATGAATGATGTCTCCAAGGACTATATCACAAAGGAAAATAGATGCCTCCACTCTAGATATGTCATGTGCGAGGAGGCATGAAGGATGCAATAGAGAAAGATAGGATGCATTGATAAGGAAGGGGGATTGAGGGTAGCATGATGAGTGGATAAGGAAGGTAGACGAGTACGATTGAGGATTAGGATAGTGTGCAGATGAGGGGAATGTATGCTAAGAGGTGTCCAAAGCATGTTAATATGTTTGCCCCTATTATTATCAAGATCACAAGGAGGATGGAAGGATTGGGATAAATGAGATATGCTAAGCAAGATGTGTAAGATAGGTAGGATGGAGGGGATGAATGAAAATGATGTATAGCAAGAAGATGGGTGCATAGCTGGAAGCATAGCAAGAAGCATAGCGGATGAAGGGAATGCATATTAGGAAGTTGCTCCCAAGTGCAGATGGGGATTTACACATGATGCCTGTTTTACAGGTTTTCATCATGGTACTTATCCAAAGTTCTTGTTTGCCAAATTTTCACCATTAGATGGATTATTTCTCTTTACTATTTAATTTAATTTAATTTTTTTGATTTTTTTTAGTTTTTTTAGCTTTTTGGATTTTTTGAATTTTTTAGATTTTTTGACTTTTTTGGATTTTTTAACTTTTTTGGATAGCATGTGGAAGGAGATGGATAAGGATAGGGAGGTGAATAAGTGGATGCAATAAGGAGATGGATGAAGGAATTGAGCATCAAGTTCCATACAAGGTGTTAAGAGCCCATATTCAAAGTGATTGTTGGACATTGGTACAATCTTATTAGGATAAATGGATTATGCAGGAGGATGAATTAGAGGGATTTTATGGGAGAGATATGTGGGGTAATGGATGGGATGCTGGAAATGGTATGGATAGAATGATGGGGTGGATGTGTGATGGGGTGGTGAGTTCAAGATCAATATTGGCACATATGGAGTATTAATGGATGGGGAATGTGGGGATAATGGAGGAGATGGGATGGTTAATTTTGGAACATAAGGACCCAAAATAGACTTAGGATATGAAAGGGGTGTATGATTAGCTTTTAGATTAGCAACTTTGGATGTTCTTATAGATTTTTCATTTGATGGCATTGCATATTTTTTTTTTGGGACCCACATGGTTTTGATCTTTTCTTTGGTGGACCTTTGCGAGTTGGAAATTTGATTTTGATTTTGGATTTTATTTTTCTCTTCTTCAACATGTCGTTTAGGTTCATGTGGATCTTTAGATTTAGGCCCTTTTTCTTTGGCATCCAAAATGCTTTTACTAGCAATAGGATGGGCGTGAGGAGATGGATGATGTGGAGTGATGGAGGTAGGATTATGAGAATTATGTGTAGATGGAAAATGTGTAGGTATGTGCCTTTGTTGATCTTGATTAGGGGACATGCGAGAGGGATGTTTATAATGGATGACATGGATAGGTGTTGGATGGATTAAAGGATGAGATGGAGGAGGTGATTTTGGGATATACGAACCCAAAGCAGATAGAATGGGTGGAGGGACATAAGAACCCAAGATTAATGGAGTAGATGAAGGATGGGAGATGGTGGATGGAGGGATGTAAGGACCCAAAATGGATGGTTGTTTTGAGGTGATACGATAGAGGAGGAGGGATGGTAGTATATGATCTGGTGGAATGATGGGAAGAGCCAACATTTCTTTTGGAAAAGGCTCGCTGAGGATGTCTAGAGGTTGTACCAACATCTTTAGATTGTGAGTCTTGGGAAATAGGTCCAAGACCTTGCATGCAAACTTTTTCTTTGACTTGGATGGGCTCTAAAATACCTTGCTCATGAAGGCCTATACCTTTTCCTTGATAATTCATTTTCTTGAGCATTCGATCCATGATAGGATTTGTGTTATTCTGAAAACATTATGCGAGTCCATTATTAGGTGGAGGATGATGGGTGGTATATATGCCGTGTTCTTCTTTTGTAAGGAGACTACCATGGAAGAATGTGAGAGTACGAAGGGGATATACAAGTGGTGTGGGAATAGAAATTTTAGGCAATGATGGGGGATCATGAGAGGGAGATGATGGGATAACAACATTTGGATGGGTGGTTTCAAGAGAGGGATTAGGGGATATGATAGGATCTGGATTTGTGGTAGTGGGCTCATACGATGGAGATGGAGATGGGGTAGTGGAATTTTGAATGACAATGGGATCATGGGATGGAATGGATGGGGGACTGTGATCTTGAGGTGGACTAGATGGGATGGTAGGATCTTGATCTGGAGAAGGGGATATGTTGGCATGCTTTGGATTAGGCTCTTGGCATGACTCATCGTGTGCGGGAGGCATGATAATGGAGTCTTGGTGGGACTCTTTAGGTGGGGAAGATGGAGGGATGGAGGATTCAAAACATTCATGGGAATGGATTTTAGTGATTAGGAGTGGAAGAAGTGGATTGGATTAGGGTGGCATCGATGGGTTTGACAGTTCTCAGAGTAGGAAGTGGGTGTTCAATGGATTCAGCAGATGTGATGGTAGGAGATGGGGGCTCAGTGGATTTAGAGGATGTGATGGTTTCAATGGTTTTAGTGGTCCTAGGGGTGGTATCATCAATGATAGGTGTTGGGTGGAGAAGGGTCTTGTCACTAATGACTGTGGATGATGGGTTGGGATGGCATGATTCCACAACTTCAAGGTGTGGAGTGGGAGACATGTCTTCTTTTCTATAAGTCCTTGGAGAACTTTTGTAGTGAGAAACTTGAATACTCTAGGCCGAAATAGCGTGGTAGGAGTGGATGAGGGATTATGGGTTGGTGGGGGATTAGGACTAGGGATTGGTGGATGAGGATTAGATGGGGGAATGGGATTGGATGCAGGACTGGGAATAGATGGGAAATTAAGATTAGATGAAGGGTTAAGATAGGGGTATTGCAATGGTGAATTAGCACATGAGGATGCGGGTGGTGGATTGTAGTAAGGGTATTGGGATGGTGGATTAGGATGGGAAGATTGAGATGGCAGATTGAGATAGGGAAATGTGGATGTCAGATTAGGATAAGAAGATGGGGATGTTAGTTTAGGATAAGTTGATGTGGATGTAGGATTAGGATGAGAAGATTGGTATGGAAGATTAGGGTAGTGGGTATATGCGGATGAAGGATTGAGATAGGAGGATGTGGACGAGGGATTAGGATAGGGGTATTGTGATGGAAAAATAGGATAAGAGGATGCAGGTGTTGGATAAGAGGGTGATGTAGATGAAGGATATGATGGATATGATGGATATCCCTTGTCAAAGGTAGCATAAGGAGCATGATTAGGCATGGATGAAGACATAGCAAGATAACTAGAAGGGGTGATTTGATTTTGGAAAGCGGGTGGAGAAAGCTTACTAGCAATGATAGTGTGAAAGGGATCTTTTTCATATTCTTCTTGATTGACAAGACTTTCATTATCATTGTCGACGTAATTAGGGTTTCCCTTGACTACTATTGATGGAGGATAAGGATTCATGATGGTGAAAGGATAAAGAGGATGGATCAAAGATTTTGGATGGGAACGGACTAAAGCTCAAATCAGGATTTAGGTTAAGCTCAGATCAGGATTGGATGATGCGATGGGATTGATTTTGATGATCATATTTGATTATCAAAGGATGATTACGACACCAAACCTACTTCAAGATGGAAGAAGAGTGATTGGGTCAAGGGTGATTGGATAGGGATGTGATTGTATTGGATTGGATAAGATCGATCGATGATTGATAAGATCAAATGATTCATTGTATAGGATGATGAAAGGGATTGGAAAACCCCATTCAGAGATTACCCTAGCTGACTTAGGATACTGATTGATCAGATTAAAGGATAAATGGATGATTGCGACATCGAATCCACTTTGAGATTGAAAATGGATTGATTGGGATGACGACGATGATTGGTTGACTCACAAAAAATGACAATCCTAAACAGATGTTGATGATGACGATCAGATTAGACACTTAGGTCAATTTGGATAATAACTCGAGACAAAGTTTAGGGGATTTGGATGGGGAAAACAATGATTTGATTGGAGGAACAAATGATAAAAATGGATGAACAAATACTCCAAATGAGTAAACAATTTACCGGAACAGATGAACGACTATTCCGAATGAGTAAATGACTGCTCACAATAGATGAATGATTCTCATAACGAGAAGATGAAGGTTTGGAAAAGAAGAAATATTACTCAGAATGAGTAAAGGATTGATCGAGATTGTTGAACTAGAGTTTGAAATGATAGAAGGAGGTTTGAAATGGATGAATGTTTACTTGGAACAAGTAAATGAATGATTAGAATGATAGAACGAGAATTCAAAATGATGAAAGGAGGCATGATATGGATGAACGTTTACTCGGAATGAGTAAACAAATGATCGGAATGACAAAACAAGAATTAAAAATTATGAAAGGAGGTTCAAAATGGATGAATGTTTACTCGGAACGAGTAAACAAATGACAGAGACAATAGAATAAGAATTCAAAATGATGAAAGGAGGCATGAAATGGATGAATGTTTACTCGGAACGAGTAAAAAAATGATCGAACCGACATAATGAGAATTCAAAATGATGAAAGGAGGCATGAAATGGATGAAAATTTACTTGGAATGAGTAAACAAATGATCGGAATGAAAGAACGAGAATTCAAAATGATGAAAGGAGGCATGAAATGGATAAATGTTTACTCGAATGATTCATTGTATAGGATGATGAAAGGGATTGGAAAAACCCATTAGAGATTACCCTAGTTGACTTAGGATACTGATTGATCAGATTAAAGGATAAATGGATGATTACGACACCGAATCCACTTTGAGATTGAAAATGGATTGATTGGGATGACAACGATGATTGGTTGACTCAAGAAAAATGACAATCCTAAGCAGATGTTGATGATGACGATCAGATCAGACACTTAGGTCAATTTGGATAATAACCCGAGATGAAGTTCAGGGGATTTGGATGGGGAAAATGATGATTTGATTGGAGGAATGAATGATAAAAATGGATGAAAAAATACTCCAAATGAGTAAACGATTGACCGGAATGGATGAATGACTATTCCGAATGAGTAAATGACTACTCACAATAGATGGATGATTCTAATAATGAGAAGATGAAGGTTTGGAAAAGAAGAAATATTACTCAGAATGAGTAAATGATTGATTGGGATTGTTAAACGAGAGTTTGAAATGATAGAAGGAGGTTTGAAATGGATGAATGTTTACTTGGAACGAGTAAATGAATGATCAGAATGATAGAACGAGAATTCAAAATGATGAAAGGAGGCATGATATGGATGAACGTTTACTTAGAATGAGTAAACAAATGATCAAAATGACAAAATAAGAATTCAAAATGATGAAAGGAGGTTAGAAATGGATGAACGTTTACTTGGAACAAGTAAACAAACAATAGAGACAATAGAATGAGAATTCCAAATGATGAAAGGAGGCATGAAATGCATGAATGTTTACTCGAAATGAGTAAAAAAATGATTGAACTGACATAATGAGAATTCAAAATGATGAAAGGAGGCATGAAATGGATGAACATTTACTCAGAATGAGTAAACAAATGATCAGAATGAAAGAATGAGAATTCAAAATGATGAAAGGAGGCATGAAATGGATGAATGTTTACTTGAAATGAGTAAACAAATGATCAAAAAAACATAATGATAATTCAAAATGATGAAAGGAGGTTTGAAATGGATGAACGTTTACTTGGAATGGATAAACGAATGATCGCAATGGCAAAACGAAGATTCAGAATGGATGATGAAAGGTCGAAACGAATGGGAGATTACTTGGAATGAGTAAACAAATGATCAATAGGGACGAACAACCACTCAAAATGAGTAAACAACTGCTAAGAACAGATGAATGACTCTCAGAATGAGAAGATGAAAGCTCATAATGAATGATATATTACTCAGAACGAGTAAATGATTGATCAAAACGGGTGAACAAGAGCTCAAAATGATAGAAGAAGGTTTAGAATGAATGAACATTTACTCAAAATGAGGAAATGGATGCTTGATGGTGGAGGTTGTCTTTCAAAATGAGGAAATGAATGTTTAGAATGGGTGAATGATCACTCAGAATAGGAAAATGACAACTCAAAATGAAGGAATGACTTCCGAAATGACTAGACAAAGGACTAGAAAAGCTGTCTAAAGGTCAGGTCCACCTGTTCGGAGGTCGTTTCCACTTGTTTGGAGGTCGGGTCCGCCTGTCTAGAGGTCAAGTCAAAATTGGCTAAAACAAGCTAAAAAGGGGCTAGTTCAGAGGTCAGGTCCACCCCTGGAACAAGTCAAGTCTGCCTCTTGAGGTCGTGTCTACCCATGAATAGGTTTAAACTTGAGTTTTGAAAAGAAGACTAAGGAAAAGGACCCAAAACACAACAAGCATCAATCAAAAGAATACGACTGAGTCAATTGAATGGAAAATTACTAGTTTTGCATAAAGAAGATAGTTCAAACAATGTCACAATCCTAAGACTAGTAGAAGGGTTATGGCTGAAAAATATTTTATTCTAGAATGAACATGGTTTCTAAGGAGTCCTTGATATACACCCGGTACGTGGGGCCAAAACCGTGAACACCAACCCATTTCAATTGTGATTCGAGAACCTTAGCGAGATACTAGAGGCTTAGACCAACTCTTCACGTCATCCCGACGCTTCACCAATTACAATGTGGTTGGATTGAGGTATAACTTTCACTCTCCCTCCTTTATATACCCTGTTGGTACATGTAGTTGGAATCATCCTTTGCGGTGATGAAATCCCAAAGCAGGTCCCTCTAAGAAGAGAAAAAAAAGGAGACACAAATACTTGGTAAGCTACGATTTCTCGTCAGCCAAGATTTCCAAATGGTGCAAGGGGATTGGATAAGTCAAATAGCTTACCGTCAAACACAACACACAAGGTTAATTGACACCCCTAGTTAAACTATGTGCCTAAGTTATACAAAACAACAAGTAGCAGTTGACAAATAACTAACCCTGCAAGGAAACTTGTCAATGATTCTTGTCATTTTTTTCTTTCCAAATGTTGATCGGATGCTTGCATAGACTCAAATAGGACAGTTTAGGAGGTCAAAAACACTTAAAAGGGCCAAAAAAATTGCTGAAAATTGAAAGTTCACCTTTTGAAAAAAGTTGTCCACGTCAGGTTCACCTATCCAGAGGTCAGGTCAGCCTATCTAAAGGTCAAGTCTACCCCTCCATGAAAAATATTAAAATTTTAAGTTTCTAAAGGCTGTGGAGGGTAGGTCCACTCTTAGGTAACGTCGGGTCCACCCTTGGAGGTCAGGTCCACCTGTTTGTCAGTCAGGTCCGCCCTTGAGGTCAAGTCCACCCTTGGATGGTCAGGTCTGCCCCTCTACAACTTGCACTTGCAAAAAGTTAAAAAAATAGAGAATGTGAAAGATACAAACCTGTCTATGGGTCCCACCGATCGTGCCAAAAATGTGATTAGGGGAAAACGAAGTACCAGAAATGAGCAGCAACACAAAACATATAAGAAACCACCTAAACACCTAACACCTCAAGATTGGACAAATGATTAGCTTAACAAAAAAAATGGAACATTTTACCTTGTTGAGCTATCCTTTGGGTGGCCCTTCAATTGTTGATGTGATATATGCTCCTCTTGATGGAAAAAGATACAAGTGTGGCATGCAAGGTTGATAAAAAATGGATGGGAATGGATGCAAGTGCAAATATTTGGCTAGGTATAGCTCAAATGAAATTTTTTCAAGATTTTGGTTAGCACAATAATCTCCCCCTCAAAATGAGAGAAAAAGGGGGTATTTATAGAGAATTTTGAATTCTCTAGAGAAATGGATGATTGAGATTAGACCAACAAGGCCAAGATGTAGGGCTATGGTGATTTGAGAACTTACAAGCCCTCACATCTTGACATGTGGCATGTGAGGTGGCTTGAAAAAGATGATGTGGACATGACATGGAGGTACTACATAGTACCTTGGGATTTGGACAAGATCTCCTCTTACAGGAGGTCCTTGCCTCCATGTGGGTGAGAGGACATGTGAGGAATTAAAACTTCCTCAAATATCCACATGGGAATGAGAGAAATAATTTAAAATTCTTTGAAATGGATTGGGGGATTAAATGTGAATTAAAAATTCACATGGGGAAAGAGGCTCCTTCTCCAAAAGGAGAAAGCCTTTAATAGGGTTGACTTAGGACACATTCCATAAATGACATGGAGATTAGGTTGACCTGATTAAGTGATTAAGGTTGTGCAAGTACTTGATTAGACAAATTAATGACATATACGAGGCAAGTGGGAGAAGGGGAAGAGTTCACATGTGGCTTGATGTAACAAGTCAAAGATCACATGGGGAAGATAATTTTTTTTTAATATTCCTTGGAAGGATAAAAAGAATTAAAAATTCCTTGAGAGTTTGATTAGGATAGTGAATGAAGGATTAGAGGAGGGTTAGGTGGCTAATAGAGATTAGAGGCCAACTTGAAAAAGTTGGAGAATGTGACATATCCTAATCAAGGATTAGGCATGTGCACATCCCTAATGATGAGATTAGGAGAATAATTAGGATTAAGAAAGAGATGTGACATATGAAGAATTAAATAAATGTTATATTTATTTAATTAATTTGATAAAAAAGAGGATTAAAGAGATAAGGTATTTATTTATTAAATAAATACCTTATGGATTTGGTAGAATTAAGGATATTAATTAAATAATAGCGATATTACTTAATTAATGCAAATAAGGGTATGCTTAGACAAAAGCGGACAAATTTGGATAAATTAAGTGTCCAAATTTAGGTGTCTACACTTTTAATAGGGTATAATTGTGTGGACTAACCTCCACTGTGTTTTTTCCCCTAATAGGGTTTCCATGAAAAAAATCTTGGTGTTATGTGTGTTTCTGATGTGTTGTTGATTCATACTTTCATGGTTATTGATCAGATCTGAAAATAAGGTCAATAAGTTTAATAAGTTTTGAATTTCTACGACAACTAATTCATCCCCCCTCTCAGTTGTCTGCCCTTGTGTTTCCAAAAATTGGTATCAGAGTAGGTTCCTTGGAAGAAGTTTGATAGCTTGAGGTGATCCAAGATGGTGACATACAAGAAGGATAGTTTGATATTTGATGGAACAAATTATTCTCTATGGAAGGCTTGAATGGAGTGTCATTTGAGATGCATTGGTGAAATCTACTAGAAAGTTACAAAGAATAGGTATATCATTCCACATAATGATCCTTCTACTGTAGATGAGATTAAGGAATCGAAGTAAAATACATTGGTACATTTTGACCCAAATTTCGACGAACGTTCATCGAAATTTGGGTCAAAATGTACTAGTGATATCAAGGCTAAGGAAGCATTGTTGAGCACTTTGATTGATTCTGAGAAGAAAAATGTTATAAATTTGATGACTACTTATGAGATTTGGAAAAAGTTGGAAACTTTGTATGAAGGTGATGCTAATGTGAAGACTGCTAAGTTGCAAAGTCTGAAAGGGAAATATGAAATGTTGAGAATGGGTGATGATGAGAACATTACTTCTTTCATGGAAAGAGTGAATGAACTTGTGTGCGATGTGTGCAGTATTAGATGTGTTGGTGGACAATTGGAAGAATCAGAGATTGTTGCTAAAGTGCTTAGATCCTTGCCTATTGCATACAAAGTCAAAGCCACTACTATTGAGGAGCTCCATACTGTAACAAATGTTCCCAAAGACATGTTGATTGGTAAGCTTACAACTTTTGAGTTAAGTGAGTTTGGTGATGCTCTTCCTAAGATAGAATCTACATTCAAGGCTACTACCTTTGGAAAAGATAAGCAGAGACATGATCTGGGAGAGAGTTCGTCTAGAAAGGTATTCAAGTATGAGGAGGAAATGTTAGAGATTGAAGAAGAGGAGAGAAAACTAGAGGATCTTGAAGTACTTATTATCAAAAGGGAAGCCAGAGGAGAAGGTAAGTATAAAGGGAAATTACCTATTAAATGTTTTTCTTGCAATAAGATAGGTCATTTTGCATCAAGTTGTCCGAAAAGAGTTCCTAAACCAAGACCTAACAAGCCTAGATTCAAAGGAAAGTGTTATTATGTTGCTGGTGAAGGTGTGATAGATGATGAATTTGATAAATGGAATGTAAGTGAGGAAGAATTGGTATTTATTGCTATCAAGGAAAATAATCTTGTGTTTACTGAATCTATTAGTTGTAAAAATGTGGAGAAATCCCTAGCTTCTCGAGTTGAAGAGAAATATGAATTGATGATTGAAAGTGGATGCTTTCATCACATGACAGGTGATAAAAAAAATTTGTGAGCCTAGAAAAGTATGATGGTGGTGTTGTAAAATTTGGTGATGACAAAGCTGGTGTAATCTGTGGAAGAGGATCCATTTATCTTGATGGTAAGAATAATACTAATTATGTTTTATACATGGAAGGTTTGGAGCATAATCTCTTGAGTGTTGGATAGATGGTTGACAAGGGATACAATCTTCAATTCAAGAATGGAAAGTGTAGAATATTGTGGAGTTCTAGAAATGTGATTGTTTCAGGTACAAAAATAAAAAGGTAACATCTTTCAAATGAATGCTACTAGTAAAAGTTGTTTAATTTCTCAAGTTGATGAAAGTTGGTTGTGGAATAGGAGAATGTATCATGTAAACTTTGGCAATATCATCAAGATAAGCTCTACTCAGGTAGTGAGAGATCTTCCTAAGTTGGTAAAGCTTACTAATACTATATGCAAGGAATGCCAGTTAGGGAAGCAAACTAGAATTTCATTTTGGAGCAAAAAATATTGTTCAACTAAAGTGTTGGAGCTTGTTAATACTGATTTGTGTGGTCCTTCTAGAGTCAGAAGTTTACAAGGAGAGAGGTACTTCATGCTATTTATTGATGATTAATCTAGATTAATGTGCTTGCTTTCTTAAGGAAAAAATCTAAATCTCTAGAGAAATTCAAGATTTTTAAAGCTATGGTTGAGACAAAGATAGGTATGAAGATTAAATTTTTGAGATGAGATAAAGGTTGTTAATTCACTTCCCATGAGTTTAATTCTTTTTGTGAGGAGCATGGGATAAAGAGACAATTATCTGCCCCATAGATCCCTCAACAAAATGGAGTTGTGGAAAGTAAGAATAGGAAAATTCAAGATGTTTCTAGGACTATGATGCTAGAAGGAAATTTTCCTCATATCTATTGGAGAGAATTTGTGAGTACTACTTTTTACACCCTCAATCGAGTACAAGTCAAAGGTGATACTGGTAAGACCCCTTTTGAGCTATGGTTTGGTCATAAGCCTACTGTTAGATATTTCAAAATATTTGGGAGTAAATACTTTATTAGAAGAGATGAATATTTAGGAAATTTTGATGCTAGGAGTGATGAAAGAATCTTTCTTGGTTATTCTACTAAAAAAAAGGACTAAAAGTGCTACAATAAGAGATTGAGGAAAGTAGTTGAAAGTAAAAATGTCAAGGTTGATGAAGGCATAGTTAGACCATCCAGAACATGTGGATATGATTTAGATGATTAGAATAATAGTTCTTTCATAGGAAAGAAAGTTTAGACTCAAAATCAAGTCCAGATCATTCCGGTGAATCAAGAAAATCAAGACGAAGGAACTAGTGAAAATGTAGAAGAGATATCACAAGAGCCAAAAGTTCAAGAACATCCTAAGACGCCAAGTTATGTAAGACTAAATCATTCAGAAGATCAGATTATAGGTGATAAGAACAAAGGTGTTCAGACTAGGAGAAAAATCACAGAAGAATACTATTTGATTTCAAAGACTGAGCCTACTAGTCTCAATGAAGCATGCAAAGATGAACATTGGGTGGAAGCAATGAAAGATGAACTACAAAAAATTGAGAAGAATAATACATGGATTCTTGTTCCTAGACCTAAGGACAAAAATGTAATTGGAACTAAATGGGTCTTTAGAAACAAGATGAATGAGCAAGCTAAAGTTGTTTGAAACAAAAAAAGACTTGTGTGTAAAGGATATTGTTAGATGGAAGGAATTGAATTTGAAGAAACCTTTGCCCCTATTGCTAGAATTGAAGTTGTGAGACTATTTATTGCTTATGTTGCTTACAAAAACTACAAGGTTTATCAGATGGATGTCAAGTCAACATTTCTAAATGGAAAATTGGAAGAAGTGTATGTTGAGAAACCTGATGGATTTTAATTGATTGATCAGGAAGATATGGTTTAGCGGTTGAAGAAAGAATTGTATGGACTTAAGCAAGCCTCAAGAGAATGGTATTCCAAATTGGACAAGTATTTTCCAAAGTTTGGATTTAATAAAGGTACTACTAATAGTAATATTTTTTTCAAGATTGATCATGATAAAAATTTGATTGTTGAAGTCTTTGTTGATGATATCATTTTTGGAGGAGATGATAGTTTATGCATGAAGTTTTTTGATGAGATGTAGAATGAGTTTGATATGTCTATGATTGGTGAGATGAAATTATTTTTGGGATTACAAATTTCTTAGTTAGATAAAGGGATCTTCATATCTTAGTCTAAGTATGTGAAAGAATTCAAAGCCAATTGGTACACCTATGGTGACCAGATGCAAGGTGACACAAGATGATGATTCTCTAAAAGAAAATAAAACTAGATACAGATCGATGATTGGTGGATTGCTTTACTTGACTCAAACTAGACCAGATATCATGGATGTTGTATGCATTGTTACAAGATTTCAAGTTGATCCTAAGGAATCTTATGTGAATGCAAGCTACAAATGTCACGACTTGAATTACCTGAGGAGTTATCCTTACTTTATGAACAATAAAATCCCAATAATTTCACCTCAGCAGCTTGAAGTGCTCAACAACTTAAAATGATTTATCACCAAAGCTACTGGCCCCTTCGTGGTATTGTGATATGATTTGTTGTCCTTCGATGAATTTCTCTTTTCTTGTAGAAAATCTTAATTTAAATGAGTTATAGATCCTTTGTAACTATATTGAATAGGCTTCCTTAGCTACTTTTGTGACCCACAACAGTGAAAAGCAAAGAATGGAAAAAGAGAAAAAGAATTTAAGTAGACAACAAGGTAATGGATGCTCCAGTGCTGTTGAATTATAGAAAATATTTTAGACATTGTATGCACCTTTTATGTATCTGATGAATTTACCCATGTTTAATATCTTTCAAAGGGAATTTTCTTGTATTCCTTTACATCTCAAGCATGATGAACTAAAATTGTATTGAAATTGTTCATGTGGATTTCGGTGAAACTATGTAACTATAAAGGTGTGAGGTTTTTAGTTTTCATCTAAATTTGGATACTATTAAAAAGCATATACCAGATGAGATTCAACTATAGGACCTCCCATTTGCATGATAGGGTGCTCTATCACTAATTTTTTGGTCCATCACAAATTCTATTTTTCCTGTATTATGAACTTCCATACTGTTAGAACTATAAAATTTTGAAAATTTCATGGCTGCATATACCCATTAGTTCCCAAAAAAATCCATACCATAAGCACATGAATTTGCTTTGCATAAGAAATTTTTCCTATGTGTTGTGCAGTTTTGTACACACGCCCCACTTGGAGTGGGGACCCTTTTTTTTTTGGTGTCTTTGACCTTTGATTTTACTGGATTTATCATTTTTTTAGGGTCTTGACATGTTGGTCTTGCTTGCTTGGACCCTTCCTTGAGATTGGAATTTATTTAAATTGAGTTTTGGGCCAAGTCCGGATTTTCACCTGGATCCAGGAATTTCCACCTCTGGCGGATTCTTCCGGCTCTGGTTCCTTGTCCGTTTCTGGCAGGATTCTTTGATTCCGGGTTTCTGCCTGACTTCGGGATTTTCCGGTCCTATCGGATTTTCTCGGATTCTGTCAAAATCTTGATCTTCCTGACTTCCCCAGTTTCTGCATTTCCGCGAAATCTGTGTTTCCACACATTCTGGGATTTTCCAAAATTCTGCTTGGGGCTCGGGTTTCCGGACTTGTCAGAAATGTCTTATCGCGCATTAATGGCTGAGGTACCTTTGCTCAGACGGGTATAAGGTCGAACTTAGGGCATTTTCTGATTCATTCTAACTCCATTGCTTCCTTGCTGACTACTCTGGCGATTGAGATTTTCATTTGAGCTTTGAGGGATTGATCCTGCTTTATTTGCGTGAGAATTTCTTGAGTGCTAGTGCTGATATTTTTACCTCCTGAGCGTGTTCGTTGTGTGGTCGACTTTTTAAGCTCGAATTCCACCAGCCTTGATCCATGGTATGTATCCATTGCCCTTCCGTTTTCTTACGAGGTGATTTGGGGTTTTCTTGCACTAGGTATTGTTAAATTTGGGTCAGCCCTTGATTTGATTTTGATTTTGTATTTATAGAGTCGGGGTCCATCCCATTTTTATTATGGAACCCCATTATCCATGCCCTGTGAGCTCCATTTGTCCGTTGGATTGCATATTTATCCTTTAGGTGGCATTTTGGGTCGGATTGCTTGTTTGTTTCAGGCGCGAAATGTGTTATCATGCGAAATTAGGGTTTCCCTTGGTGTTCGGCCCAGAACGATGATTTTATTTTATGCTTGAGTGACTTTTGTCCCATGTCATGTTGGCTTCTCGTCGTGTGAAGATTAGAGGGCTTTTAGGTAAATCCTGAACTGATATTTTGAGCCATAAAGCTTGCTCTGGTTTTAATGGCGAAGAGTTGGTCATTCGATTTAGGGAACCATTATTTTAACACGGGGATCCATCCTTTGAGGGCTTTTGAGAGTTGGAATCCTTTGCATTCTTGAGATTGTTGATTATTTCTAGTTTTGGGATCATTTGGGCTCAGGTAGTGGAGAACCCACGGTCGTTTGAGTCTTGGTGCACGTTTTGCCATTTTTCGGGTTTCCGGGACCGTCGCAGAATTTCGTTGCTCCCGAATTTTTCCGGTTTGGTCTTATTCTGCGGACTGGGTTAATTCCCGGTGCATTTTAAGCTGTCCGCTAAAATCCGTCCCATCCAGATTTTTCCGGATTTCCTGTCTGGCTTCGTTCTTTTGATATTTCGATGATAGGATTAATGGAATGAGTGTCTAATGTTTATTTCTTGTTGCCAATAAATGCATTTAATGATCATCCTTTGATTTTCCATGTGCATTAATGATTATTCGACTAATGATGATTTGGTAGCAGGAATCCGTCTGGGTCGGATTTCTCTGAAATTCTGCCCCGACGGTATTTTCCCGGTTTGCGTGATTTTCCCAGATTGTCTGATTTCTCTGGATCTCGAAGGATTGGCAGTTAGCAACAGATTTTGAAGGATTTATATGATGTGTGCTAACCCTTTGGATTGATATGAGCTTAATAATTGGATTCTAATGACAATTCTTGAATGTACAGGCCGAATCAAGCAAGGCTACTGCTGGGAAGTCCAAAGGTGGTGCAGGGGCATCTTCAATTTTTGAGACAGAACAGTTGAGATTAGACATGAAGAGCTAGGTCCCTGAAAGTAAGATATCTTCCGTGTGGGCTGATGTATCTGATACCAACGTCGGTTCCTGGCGCTATGAGGAGTTCAAGCAAAGAACGGCTGAGAAGGACCAGTCAGCCTTGAGACAAGGAATGATGAACTCGGGATTGGTGCATGTGGCAGGGTTCCCTCCAGCTGTTCAGTGCTATGAATTGATTCTTGAGTGTGCCCAACAATATGCTTTTGATACACAGATGGTGGTCAGCACTGAGGGACGAGTCTTGGCCAACTTCAGTCCGGGCTCCATTGCCCGGGCCTTCAGCATGCCAGATCTCCCCTCGGTTTGTGCATTAAACATTGACACTGCCTGAACATACTATGAGAATGAGCCAGTTAAGGCTCAGCAGATCATCAACTCATGGCTGGAGAAGCTAAAATCTCACCATTCCAAATTTCCTATACAGTTGCATAGGGTGAAATTGAGGCCGGATATCTATGATGCCATCATACTGTTGAGCAGGGTGGCCGGATTGAGAACTGCCGGAGTATTGGAGAATTGGATGGTCCACGTGATCACCAAGATGAGTCAAGGGACAAATTATCACTGGGCAGGACTCATTAGTGCAGAGATAGACAAACAACTGAGAAATGTCTTGGAGGCAAAGAAGTTCACCATGTCCTCCTACATCATGTATGTGTTGGCCATCTCCTATCCCTACAAAAGACTGACTCCGATGGGAACTATTGGGCAGGATATCATCTATGAAGTCTATCCGGAGCTGCATTTGGGACATAAAGATTATAGGAGGGCCAATGATGCATTCACAATGCACATTACCCGAACACTTCAAAATGCAGAGCACATCAGATTATCTGATGTGGCTAAGGGGCTGATCAAGAATTACGGAGCATGGTTTATCTAGTTCCCTACCTTCACATACCTCCGGATTGATGGATGCCCCGCTGCTCCCTACAGGTTACCCCGGTATCCTACTGACCATATGGTGGTGCTTGAGGTTGTACGACAAATTTGTGAGTTTGATGCAGTGGTGAAGAGGGAAAAGCATAAGACTAGTTTTGGAGGAGACTTCCCCCTTGGGATTGGAGTGGGAGAAATGTGCCCGTCTATCCAATCAGCTCACACTACAGGAGAGGAGTTGGCAGCCTATGGATTCTCTTTCCATTCAAAGAGAATGAACTTTGACATAACCGGAGAGGCACAAAAGAGGGCTACCTGGGAATACAGACACAAGGAGGAATTGGAAGACTACTGGGTCAACATCAAGGATGACCTTGATGCAAGGAAGAGGAGGTATTCCCGGCTACCTGTGGAGGCAACTAGACAATATAATGTGAAGCTGATCCCGGATCAGCTGGATGATGACAGAAAATTGGTTCAAGACCATGTTTACGAGCCCATAAGGGACATGTCAGTTGTAGACATTGATTGGAGTGAGCCTGAGGTGACAGAGTTGGAGGACTTGATGACTCCTGTGTTGAGATTCACCTTTTCTTGGATTAAGCATACAGTCTGGGTATTGGAGAATGCCAATGTGCCCTGTACCTTCGATTTGATGGGGAATCTCAACCCCATGTCCACTTCTAAAGAATCTGGGGAGGAGGAGGACCCCAAAGGGAAAACGGCTAAAACCTCGCCATTCAAGATCAAAGTCAGAGGTCCTAAGGGAACTGAACCTGCAACGAAGAGGAAAGTAATTGGCAAGCGCAGGTGGAAGACTCTGACAATCAGCAAGTCTTTGGATGAGGAAGTAGCGGAGAAAGCTGAAGGGGAGGATGCCCCTCCACCACCTAAGAAAGCTAGAACTACAAGGGTGGCAAAGAAGAAGGATCAGGCCACTTCGGAGGATGAACCTCCAATTGTTGATGTAGAGAGTTCCGGAGGGGAAAAGACTAAAGTATATACCCGTAAATCAAGAACCCCTTCTCCCAAGGATGTTGCATAGCCAAAAGACTCCCTGCCAGCATTACCAGTTGAAGAGCAAGATAAGCCTATTTCTGCTCCACAAAGCATACCAGAACCAGAGAATCTGGATGAACAGGAAATTAGCGGGGAAGCAGAACCGTTCAAAGAAGGAACATTGTTCAGTGGGGCTGCCGAGCTCGAGGTGGAAATGGAAGAAAGGCACACTTCTCCCCTAGTACAATACGAGGATTCTCCGAAGAGTGATAAGGGCCGTGGATCACCGGAACCGGAGGAAAGCATCCCTTCTAGGACTCCATCATCGGTGCTTCCAGAATTGGGACTTGAGGAGGCTGATCAAGGTGAGCGGACTCCGGAGAAAGAAGGTGACAAAGTAACAACTGAGGAGGAGGTCGAGGTGACAGCCGCAGAAGGAGAGAAAGTGACAGAAGATCCGGGAGAAACTCATACAGAAGGAATCCAGATTGACCCTGTAGCCCCGGACTGGCTAGAGAGAGAACTTGCAAAGAAGAAACAGGTGATTGTTGAAGACACTCCTCTAGACTGGGATGAAATGTTATCTCAGATTGGCAAAGGGAAGAAGAAGAAGGTTGCAAGGGTGATTTCCTGAGTGGAAAGGGATGAGGTGCATAACCGGGTAGTTCACATCGCCACCCCTGCTGCAGATAAAACAAGAGATGAGGTAACAGGCCAGGATTACAATGTTCAAACTATTAACCTTGGGCCGGCCTCCCTGGAGCAGGATATTGAGGAATTTGAAGGGTCGAGTGCTATAATTGTTGACAGACTAAAGAAGGAGACCCAGTCAAAACGAGAGAAGAAAAGAGAAAATGAAAGATTGAGGAAATGTCTGGAGGAGGTAATGAGGCCTCTATAGTCTCTCCATCCTTCCTCCTCTACTACTCCGGGATTTCTGCCTAAGGAGACAATCTCCGGAATTGAAAAGATGAAGGCCTCCGCCCAAGCTACCACTGATTGGTTGATGGGTGTTCAGAAAATAGGGGATGAAGCTATCAAAGAGATCCTGTCTGTGGGCAAGGAATGCAGTCCGGGGAAAGGAGCTGTTAGAGAGCATCTTGTCTCAGGATAAGAATGACATAGACCTCCTGCTGCAGAAATCAAGGACTATTCTAGGATATGGTAAGGATCAGTTGGGAAAAGATGGAATCCTTCCTTCTGCTAGATTGGATGAACCATGGGAGTGGTTCGAGGCATTGCAGATTAGGCAGGGAGGCCTGAAAAAGATACAAAAATGAAGGAAATCAATTGATGCTGACCTCACTGCAATTTATGATGGTTGCATTGCCTTCTTTGAGGTAATGACAGGGAGGAAGAAAATAGCTCCCAAATATTTGAGCTTAGATCAACTGAAAGAATGGTGGCATGAGGTTTATGCCTTAGATTCTGATGGAGCTGTCACTGGCCACATGCTTGATGATGCAGCTACCTACTTGGCAGTGATAGACAAGTACATGGCCAGCAGGAAGGACTAGAAGAAAACTGTTGAGCGGTCCAATGAGGGAATTGATTAAATTAAATGCCGACTCAGGGTTTTGCCATTGCCACCTATTGCTGAGCTGGATGGGATATTCTCGAAGGTCCAAGGGTCACCAGCGCAGAGGAAAGACAAAGGGAGTAGCAGTTAATGCTCTTTTCGAGATTTGTGCTTCCCGATTATTATAGGGCATGCATTGGACCATACTTTCTTGGGGACTGTGCCTTGGCCGACTTGGATGATGGCATTAAATGTGTGCCTTAGTTTGTTTCCTTGGCCGACCTGTTTTGGCGGTTTTGATTATTTTGTAAAATGTTTGGCTGGGCCGACATGTGTTGGGGGGAAATTTGATAAATAGGCATTCTTGCCTCATTGTAAGGGTTAGACATTGGTTATAGACATAGCAAGACAGTAATAGAGCGAGAACTATAGTTAGAGTATTTGAAGTTTCTTGAAGCAAACACTATATTCAGAACAGTTGAATTGTTGCAACATTTTCTGGTGATTAATACAATTGAAGACATTGTGGTTATTCCTGGTGAAATCCTTTGTGTTATCTCATCTTGCATAGTTCCTTTGTTCTATCTTTTAAATTGCTTGAAGATCTAGGGTTTAATATTCAGAAATAAATTAGTTTGGTTGGATAAATGATGTTTGTGATCTCATATTTGGAATGTTTGTAGCTATCTCTGGTCTATACTCCCAGTAACTATCTGATTGTAGTAGGCTGGTAAAGTCAACCTGGACCGTATATTCAAATGTGCTTAAGTTCGGTTGTAGATGCAAGTCTATGATTTGAAAATCTGTATTCCTCAGAAGATTGCACTGTTCTTGTAAGATTGCCTTGTGGGTCGAACATGAATTGGTTATTTGAGATAGGTCCATTCCAGATATATGTCATTTGCATTGCTTGTCCTTGTAGTAGTTTAGATTTTATCACTTTCCTTGCATCCCTATCTTTTGCGATTTCTTTGTTATTCGGTTAGATTTAGGATTTTAAGATCATCATATTTTCAGATTTGATAAATTGAAAAGGTACAGTTTGCTTGTAGTAAGGTCCGATTGTGATTACCAGTAATTTCACATTTTATCTGAGTTGTTTTATGCATTGTTATGACCTAACACCCGAGAGACCTTGGGGTGATTTTCAGTGATTCGTTATTGAAAATAACCTTTCAAGAGAGATAAGATATCATATTCTGTCTGAGTTGTTGCTGTGCAGAAAACACCATCAACAGATTGGCGCTAGAAGGAGGGCCTGAATGAGCACACTGGATCGTTTCTTGAATGCCATCTCTCCAGAGAGATATAGGAGAAATACCAGGTCCACCACAGGAGAGGAGGATTTAGAAGAGTTACAGTTCCCCAATAGGTCAAGGAGAACTAGAGTAAGGGGAGAATCATCATCACCCATCCCTTCACCCACATCGTCCATATCTTCACATTCTGAGGTTGAAGTCACACCCATCCCTGAAGAGGTTCCTCTTCAACAGCCTCAGCCTGCCATTAACCAACCACAACCTCCACCCCTGCTCTTACCAATGGCTTTCCTTGCCAATAATCCATCACCTTTGTCCTTCGGTGCTTATAATGTAATGCCTAAAAATCCTGAGCATTTCTGCTCAAAATTCCATGTAAATGACCCAAATAGAACTGCAGAAAAACACATAAGGATTTTCCAAACTTGCCTCAAAGACAGAGGAATTGTCCATGAGGATGTTGCTTGTAGGTTATTTCCTTATTCCCTGGGAGAAGAAGCTTTCTATTGGTACAACCATCTCCCTGCCGGCTCAATTCAGAATTGGAATGACCTTGAAAAGACCTTTTTGCAAAAATTTCCAATACCCATCAGTGCTAATGAGCTATACCTGCAATTTATCAAAGTCAAGAGAGAGGTTAATGAATCCATAGCCAGTTTCAATAATAGATTCCATCGTGCGTTCACCAGATTACAAGACCCATATGTTCTAGATGATGGTACTACCCTAGGAGTATATTACGAAGCTCTAGATAGTCTAACAACAACCTTTCTGAAATGGAGACCTAACCCTCCAGGTACCTTGACTGATGCTTATACGGAAGCTGTCAAGCTTAGTACGGACCTGAGACAGCATTTGACTAGGCCATTACCTTCTCTGGGACCGGTTGCCCATCCCAACCAGATTCAGGCAGCAAATCAAGCTCTGACCAATCATACTCCAATCATGAATCCAGTTCCCCAATTATCTATGGTACCACACCCCGGTCATCCCATGAACCAAATTTCCCCTATGACAAACTTCCCTCAACAGCAAGTTAATCAGTCCGTGTACCAGTCACAGCCAAATAATTTCCCTGCTTATCTGCAGAACTCTGAAGTGCTACATCAGTCTTTGGGATCTGCCACAGTGCTTATCCCACCTCTGAGTAACCCAAATTAGCCTCCCTACCGAGACCTGAATAAGGAAAGGATTGATGAAATGGCTGAACAAATAAAGAAGCTAAATCTAGAAGTAACTTACCTGAGAAATCATAATAGCCAACTACAAGCTGCTCAAAAGGGAATGCAATCTAATCAGAACAGAGAGTTCTCGCAAGGGCAGAATTTCGACAGGGGACAATGCAATGACAGAGGATTTTATAATGACAGATGTTACAACCAGGATAGAGGTTTCAACAATGATAGGAGGCAAAACTTTGATAGAGGCCAAGGAAGTGGGTCAGGATTTGATAAAAGGCCATCACAAAGATAGAACAGAACTTGGAATACAGGGCCCAACAATGGGGGAGTTCCCACTCCATTGGATCAGCCTACAAATCAGATCGTCAATCAATCTGCAAACCATCTGGTTAGTCAGGACAAACCTCCTACTGGTGTGTATCTCGCAGAAGCAGCCCTATCAGGATGGTGTAGACTCCATAAAATGAGTCAGCATTCAGAATTGGAATGTCTGAAGTTCCAGATTGTTGCTTCCATTTTTCAGTATGAGGTAGAGAACAACGTGAGTGGACAGGAAATTGTTCCTTCTAGTTCATATGATTCTCCTGTGCTGGTATTAAACCATGCTCCTTTTCCAGCCAGTGACAAAAATATACCGGAAGAACCTGATTCCTAGAAAGATGAAGCAGATCAGATTTGTAATGGAGATGAAGTAGCTCAGCTGTTTAATGAAGGAGAGATGAATGACAACGGCCCCTTGGATCAGGATGAAGCTTATGTTGAAGAAGTACAGATGTTCCAAAGACAAGGATTGAGGGATATGCCCCACAGGCGTCCACCACCCGGAGGACCTTTCACTACCTCCATTCCTCCCAACAATTTCAGTACTCCTCCAGATCCTAATGCGAGCAACAATCCATCTTATCCACAGGTTTCCAAGCAATACCTTTCAAAAGATAGACAAGCTCAAGCAGAACCACAGAAGGAAAGGACTGTTCAAGTGAGCAAGGATAAGACAGAGGAACTGTCCAAATAAGTCTCTACTGATATGAGTGAGGAGCAGATGGCCTCATATGTTGCAGAGGAATTTAAGAAGCTAAAGGTAAACCTTTCTGCATTTGAGTTGTTAAGATTTCCTGCAATTAGGAAAGTCGTCTTAGGTACTTATGATGCAAATTCAAAGACATTGGACAAGCCTTCTGGTGAGCATGTCAGCCAGACTTCCAATTTTCAGTCTGTGAACACACAAAGTCAGACACAGAATAAGACCAATCCACCCCCTGGAGATAGAGGAAAGGAAAAGGACAGAACTCAAGTGGCTCAGGTAGATACCCAGCCCACGTTGTTTCAAGGTAAAACAGAGACTCCACCATTTCTGATCTCGGTCAGAATCTTTGGTAAGAACCTTCACAATTGTTTGTTGGATTCGGGTGCTTCCACCAATGTGATGCCTCTCAGAGTTTGTAGGGCTCTGGGAATTACACCTGCTGATTCCCAGAAGAAGGTCACTCAGTTGGACAGAACCGAAGTAAGTGTGGTAGGGGAACTCAATATGATCTAGATGCAGATAGCTTCAGATCCTAGAATCCAACAGGTTATTAACATTCAGGTAGCTGACATTCCTGATGCATACGGTTTAATTTTAGGAAGAGATTTCACTAAGGCCCTGAATGGGTATGTGTCCACTGATCACTCTCATATGTGGCTTCCCTGGAAGGGAGTGTCCAATCAGATAAGGATTGAGAGGGAGCCTAGAATGAAGTACATGATAACAGAATACCAAAAGACTTCAACCGAGGTTCTCGTATCAGAAGCTGGAATGGGAAACTACTTGCTATCGGCCCCATATGAGGAATTAGATGTAGAGGAGGTACTGATGTTGCATACGATGCCAGTGGATGCTGAAACAGGGTCTAGTCTTGTTGAAGTCCTGACAGAATCAGTTGAGGAAGAAGAAGAACTTGCGGATAGACAGATCAGCTTACTGGATAATTTTCAAGATTTCATTAAGCAATGTGTGGAGAATCAAACTCACTTGGGAAGGAAGACAAGCTTTAAGGAGTTACTCTTGCCAAATTGGTGTAGAGTTCACAATGCTTCTCACTCAGAGTTGGAATGTTGCTTGTGCCAGACAGCAGTGAAAGAAGTACAAAAAAGCATGAATCCATCTCAGGTGGTTAACACAAATGAGCAGAATCTGCAAGTAAAGTGTGAAAATTGGAAATCTGTTGTGGCTGAGGAAGCCTCTAATACTGATAAGCCAAAAGACAAAATGAAGAAGACCACCACTGCAGAATACTGGACTCTCAAGTTTGATGGGTCTAAGTCTAAGCAAGGAGCTGGGGCTGGATTTGAGCTGATTAGTCCAAAAGGTAAGAGTTTCTTTGCAGTTCATAGGCTCCAATTCCATTGCACAAATAATGTGGCTGAATATGAAGCATTAATTCATGGACTCCTTATGGCACTCAAGAAAAAGGTCAAGGTCCTGCAAGTATTTGGTGACTCAGAATTAGTGGTCAAACAAGTAAGAAAGCAGTATGCGTGTCACGATAGGAGAATGACCAACTATAGACATAGAGTGTGGGACCTCATTGAGGGATTTGACACTTTTAATATCCAATTGATCCCAAGGAAGAAGAATCAAACTGCTGATTCCCTAGCTCAAGCGGCCAGTACTTTGCAGCCCCTGTCTTTGTCAGGATTGAAGAAGTTTACTGTTGAATTAATTCCTGTCCCGTCAGTCCCTGACAATGTGACTAATTTTCAGGTGTTTGAGGATGATAAACATATCCTTGACTTTATCACGAACACGGATGTCTTTGCTTCACAGATCATTGACGAAACAGAACCTCAAGAAGCAGAATTGGACCTGGAAGGTGTGCTGAATTTGAAGTCCAATACTATTCCAAGGGGAATGGTACAGCTGGAGAGAATTTTTGATATGGAAAAAATCAAAGATCAGGAACATGAATCTAAGAAATAGTCTATCAGTGGGCAGTGTGACACTCACAATGTGGGCACTGAAGACGATGTAAAGAATATTTTCATTGGTAAGGTCTGTACTCCTGAAGAAAGACAGAGAATAATCAGAGCCCTATACGACTTTCCAAACATAGTGGCCTGGGGTTATGAAGACTTGAAGACTTATGATACATTCATCATAACTCATACTATACCTCTCAAGCCAGGCGCTAAGCCTTTTAGATAGAGGCAGAGACCTATTAATGCACTGTTGAAGCCACTCATATAGAAGGAAGTTCAGAAACTGCTGTCCGCTAGAATCATATTTCCTGTCAGGCATTCTACTTGGGTGGCTAATCTGGTTCCAGTAAGAAAGAAGAACGGTGAAATTAGGCTCTGTGTTGACTTCAGAAATCTGAATAGGTCATCAGAAAAAGATAATTATCCAGTTCCCTCTTTGGATGAGGTGTTACAAGTGGTTAATGGATCGCAAATGATGTCCTTTCTGGACGGATATTCAGGGTATAATCAAGTGATGGTCCAGTATGAGGACAGACATAAGACTGCTTTTACAACTAAGTTGGGAACCTTCGCCTACAGGAGGATGCCATTTGGGCTTATCAATGCAGGAGCCACGTTTCAACGGGCTATGGATATCACTTTCAAGGACATCATAGGAAAGTACATTATAATTTACATGGACAATCTGACTGTTTTCTCCAAAAATAGAGGGAATCATATCTCAGATCTACGTAAGGTGTTCCAGAAGTGCAGAGAATTTGGCATCTCCTTGAATCCCAAGAAGTGTATTTTCGGGGTCACAGAAGGCAAGCTATTAGGGCATGTGATATCAGAGAAAGGCATTGCTATAGATCCAGAAAGAGTAGAGGCCATCTTGAAAATTCAGCCACCTGCCAGTAAGAAGAAGATGAAATTCTTCTTTGGTAAGATTAATTTTTTCAGGAAATTCTTCACTGGATTTGTTGAGATTGTGAAGCCATTAAATGCTCTGTTAAAACAAGATGCCAAGATCGAGTGGACTGCAGAAGCAAAGGAGTCCTTTGCAGAGATTAAAAGAGCCATTGCTGATGCTCCAGTGTTGGTGAGTCCAGATTATAGTAAACCGTTCTATATCTATTCCTTTGCTTCGGACCACTCATGTGCTGGAATGCTGACACAAAAGTCTGATGAGGGGAATGAGCATCCCATCGCTTTCATGAGTGCACCATTAAAGGATGCTGAGCTGAAGTACCCGAGTGTGGAGAAGCAAGCCTATGCCCTTGTGCGAATAGTAAAGAAATTCAGGCACTATATCCTCAGAAACAAGGTGTTTGCAATTGTTCCTGATTCTGCAGTTAAGTTACTGTTGATGCAGAATGAATTAGGGGAGCGTAGAGCTAAATGGGTAACCATGCTTCAGGAGTACGACATTGAGATCTAGCCCATGAAGCTGGTAAGAGGACAGGGACTCACCCAGACCATGGCGGAGATAGGCCCTGAATTGTCTGTTCATAACTATGATGTTGAAGAAGTTTCCCCAGATGGCTGGTATGATGATATAGTCTATTATTTGCCGAATCAGCGAGCTCCTGGTCATTTAAATGCAGTTTAGAGGCGAGCATTAAGGTTGAAAAGCAATGGTTTCATGCTGAAAGGGGCTGTCCTATACAAGAAGAATCACGAATGTATTTACTTAAGGTGCCTTGGAAGACAGGAAGCTGAAAGGGTAATAAATGAGTTTCATGAGAAATATGGCACTGGTCATGGTTCTGCCATTGCCACTGCGAATCAGATTTTGAGGGCAGGGTACTACTGGCCTACCCTATTCAAGGATGTTCATCATCATGTCCGGACCTGTCACACTTGCCAGACTGCAGCAACGAGAGAAAGGTGTGCAACACTTCCGCTCCAGTCTGTGATCGAGGTAAAACCTTTTGCTTAATGGGGTATGGATTTCATAGGCCCCATCAATTCACCATCTTCTGCTGGACACAGGTATATCCTTACCATCACTGATTACTTTACAAGATGGACAGAAGCGTTTGCTTGTAGGCAGTGTACATCAGAGGTAGTAATTGATTTTTTAGAATCTGCCATTCTTAATCGGTTTGGATGTCCTGTTGCTGTTGTGTGTGATAATGGTCCTGCCTTTGCATCTTTGAAATTCTCAAACTGGGCTTTTGATCATGGCATTGTTGTCAAATTTGCATCTAATTATTATCCCCAGGGGAATGGTCTAGCTGAATCCTCTAACAAGAACTTGTTGACTGTCATCCGAAAATTGTTAGAGAGGAACCCAAAAGACTGGCACACCCAACTTCGGTTTGCTCTTTGGGCAGATCGTACTCGGGTTAAAGCCTCCATTGGTACCTCTCCTTATCATTTAGTGTATGGTCTAGATCCAGTTTTCCCTATCCAACTCAAAATCCCAACTCTACAGTTTATCAACCAGTTTTACGATGAAGGGGATAGAAGGGAAGCAAGGTTAGCTGAATTGTTGCACCTTGAAGAAAAACGGGACAATGCCCTAGAAAATTTTTCCAAACATCAGGGGGTAGTCAAGCGATGGTTTGATAGGAGAGCTAAAGTTAAGGCTTTCAGGATTTCTGACCTTGTCCTGTATTGGGATAAGCCACATGATCAGAAAAGGAGCCATGGAAAATTTGATAAATTGTGGCTTGGTCCTTACCAGATTGCCGAAATTCTGGGAGATAATGCCTTCCGTTTGAGGACTCTCACGGGAGAGGACATACCACTGCCTGTCAATGGGCAGTATCTCAAACATTATTTCCAGTCTTGAGCTGTTCTCAGCTCTTTGCCCTGTAAATAGTTAGTTAGGTTGCTTTCTTCGTTTGCTTTGCTTGCTTTGGTTAGGGGTAGGTTTCCCTTTTTGCTTTGCTGGTTTTGTTTGGTTAGAGTAGGTTTGCTTGGGTTTGTTTGTTTTGTTTGGCGTTGCTCTTGCTTTTGGTCCTATCTCTTTTTGGGATTGTGGGTGCATCTGTATGGTAACGGTGGCAAAGCAGGTCTAATGTTCCTGATATTTCCCTTACAAACTTTGATCATTTTTCCAGCATGCCATGGTATGAATTCTTTTGCCTCTGTCATTTGTCCTGGTGGTAAGGCGAAGGTTTTCCAGTCAGTCTGAATAGGAATGTATTGGGGTCTTATACCTTTAATCTTTAAACATACCTAAAGTTGTAAAAAGATCCTTGCGAGGTCTGACCAGGTGAAAAATCTCTTTCTGCTTTAGTGCCACTGTGGTTCTCAGCCCTGAGTGTGAACTTCACTGTTCACAGGTTGAATAAAAGGAAATATCAGTAAAACAACAAAATAAGAAAAAAAAATATATGTTTAAAAAATCCTGAGGTTTGAATTCGACTCATCAGGGGGATCTGAATATCTCTACCGAGGCTATAGACGCCTGGCTGGCAGTAGAGCTATGTTCAGGAGGATCACAGCGATAACCTCGTCGGGGCTATGGACGCCTGACTGGCAGCGAGGCTCTATCCAGGTTACTTTTAGAGTAAGAATCTTTATGTAGTCTGTTCATATCGAGTCTGGTTCTTCTTGCAACTGAGGGTAGGTAATACATGCAAGTGCACACACTTAGACCCTAGTATAGGAATGTAGGATTGGCTGGAAATTTATGTGCTTTAACTTAGGGTGGTGGCTGGGTATCTGAGTTGAAACCATGAGTTCTGGGTTCTTGATTCCAGTTTGTCATCGAAATGCTCAGGAGCATATCCCCAGCGGAGTCGCCATTTGTTGTGCAGTTTTGCACACACGCCCCACTTGGAGTGGGGACCCTTTTTTTTTTGGTGTCTTTGACCTTTGATTTTACTGGATTTATCATTTTTTTAGGGTCTTGACATGTTGGTATTGCTTGCTTAGACCCTTCCTTGAGATTGGAATTGATTTAAATTGAGTTTTGGGCCAAGTCCAGATTTTCACCTGGATCCGGGATTTTCCACCTCTGGCGGATTCTTCCGACCCTGGTTCCTTGTCCGTTTCTGGCAGGATTCTCTGATTCTGGGTTTCTGCCTGACTTCGAGATTTTTCGGTCCTATCGGATTTTCCCAGATTCTGTCAAAATCCCGATCTTCCAAACTTCCCCGGTTTCTGCATTTTCGCGAAATCTGTGTTTCCGCGCATTCTGGGATTTTCCAAAATTTCGCTTGGGGCTCGGGTTTCCAGACTTGTCAGAAATGTCTTATCGCGCATTAATGGCTGAGGTACCTTTGCTTAGACGGGTATAAGGTCAAACTTAGGGCATTTTCTGATTCATTCTAACTCCATTGCTTCCTTGCTGACTGCTCTGGCGATTGAGATTTTCATTTGAGCTTTGAGGGATTGATCCTGCTTTGTTTGCATGAGGATTTCTTGAGTGCTAGTGCCGGTATTTTTACCTCCTAAGCGTGTTCATTGCGTGGTCGACTTTTTAAGCTCGAATTCTGCCAGCCTTGATCCATGGTATGTATCCATTGCCCTTTCGTTTGCTTACGAGGTGATTTGGGGTTTTTTTGCACTGGGTATTGTTAAATTTGGGTCGGCCCTTGATTTGATT